>JAVRKA010000699.1:0-62735 GCA_034508555.1 Venustoraphidia nigricollis | reverse complement strand
AATGCCTATCGACACCTATATCTGAAATGCCTATCTACACATATATCTGAAATGCCTATCGACACATATATCTGAAATGCCTATCGACACCTATTTTTGAAATGCCTATCGGAAACTACATCTAAAATGCCTATCAGCACCTATATTTGAAATGCCTATCGGCAACCATATTTGGAATGCCTATCGGCACCTATATTTGAAATGCCTATCGGCTTCTATATCTGAAATGCCTATCGGCACCTATTTTTAAAATGCCAATCGGCAACTATATCTGAAATGCCTATCGGCACCTATATCTGAAATGCCTATCGACACCTATATCTGAAATGCCTATCGACACCTATATCTGAAATGCCTATCGACACCTATATCTGAAATGCCTATCGACACCTATATCTGAAATGCCTATCGACACCTATATCTGAAATGCCTATCGAGACTTATATCTGAAATGCCTATCGACACCTATATTTGAAATGCCTATCGACACCTATTTTTGAAATGCCTATCGGAAACTACATCTGAAATGCCTATCAGCACCTATATTTGAAATGCCTATCGGCAACCATATCTGGAATGCCTATCGGCACCTATATTTGAAATGCCTATAGGCTTCTATATCTGAAATGCCTATCGGCACCTATTTTTAAAATGCCAATCGGCAACTATATCTGAAATGCCTATCGGCACCTATATCTGAAATGCCTATCGACACCTATATCTGAAATGCCTATCGACACCTATTTTTGAAATGCCTATCGGAAACTACATCTGAAATGCCTATCAGCACCTATATTTGAAATGCCTATCGGCAACCATATCTGGAATGCCTATCGGCACCTATATTTGGAATGCCTATCGGCTTCTATATCTGAAATGCCTATCCACACCTTTTTTTAAAATGCCAATCGGCAACTATATCTGAAATGCCTATCGGCACCTATATCTGAAATGCCTATCGACACCTATATCTGAAATGCCTATCGACACCTACATCTGAAATGCCTATCGACACCTATATCTGAAATGCCTATCGACACCTATATCTGAAATGCCTATCGACACATATATCTGAAATGCCTATCGACACCTATATCTGAAATGCCTATCGACACCTATATCTGAAATGTCTATCGACACCTATATCTGAAATGCCTATCGACACCTATATCTGAAATGCCTATCGACACCTATATCTGAAATGCCTATCGACACCTATATCTGAAATGCCTATCGACACCTATTTTTGAAATGCCTATCGGAAACTACATCTGAAATGCCTATCAGCACCTATATTTGAAATGCCTATCGGCAACCATATCTGGAATGCCTACCGGCACCTATATTTGAAATGCCTATCGGCTTCTATATCTGAAATGCCTATCGGCACCTATTTTTAAAATGCCAATCGGCAACTATATCTGAAATGCCTATCGGCACCTATATCTGAAATGCCTATCGACACCTATATCTGAAATGCCTATCGACACCTATATCTGAAATGCCTATCGACACCTATATCTGAAATGCCTATCGACACCGTTATCTGAAATGCCTATCGACACCTATATCTGAAATGCCTATCGACACCTATATCTGAAATGCCTATCGACACCTATATCTGAAATGCCTATCGACACCTATATCTGAAATGCCTATCGACACCTATTTTTGAAATGCCTATCGGAAACTACATCTGAAATGCCTATCAGCACCTATATTTGAAATGCCTATCGGCAACCATATCTGGAATGCCTATCGGCACCTATATTTGAAATGCCTATCGGCTTCTATATCTGAAATGCCTATCGGCACCTATTTTTAAATGCCAATCGGCAACTATATCTGAAATGCCTATCGGCACCTATATCTGAAATGCCTATCGACACCTATATCTGAAATGCCTATCGACACCTATATCTGAAATGCCTATCGACACCTATATCTGAAATGCCTATCGACACCTATATCTGAAATGCCTATGGACACCTATATCTGAAATGCCTATCGACACCTATATCTGAAATGCCTGTCGACACCTATAACTGAAATGCCTATCGACACCTATTTTTGAAATGCCTATCTGAAACTACATCTGAAATGCCTATCAGCACCTATATTTGAAATGTCTATCGGCAACCATATCTGGAATGCCTATCGGCACCTATATTTGAAATGCCTATCGGCTTCTATATCTGAAATGCCTATCGGCACCTATTTTTTAAATGCCAATCGGCAACTATATCTGAAATGCCTATCGGCACCTATATCTGAAATGCCTATCGACACCTATATCTGAAATGCCTATCGACACCTATATCTGAAATGCCTATCGACACCTATATCTGAAATGCCTATCGACACCTATATCTGAAATGCCTATCGACACCTATATCTGAAATGCCTATCGACACCTATATCTGAAATGCCTATCGACACCTATATCTGAAATGCCTATCGACACCTATTTTTGAAATGCCTATCGGAAACTACATCTGAAATGCCTATCAGCACCTATATTTGAAATGCCTATCGGCAACCATATCTGGAATGCCTATCGGCACCTATATTTGAAATGCCTATCGGCTTCTATATCTGAAATGCCTATCGGCACCTATTTTTAAAATGCCAATCGGCAACTATATCTGAAATGCCTATCGGCACCTATATCTGAAATGCCTATCGACACCTATATCTGAAATGCCTATCGACACCTATATCTGAAATGCCTATCGACACCTATATCTGAAATGCCTATCGACACCTATATCTGAAATGCCTATCGACACCTATATCTGAAATGCCTATCGACACCTATATCTGAAATGCCTATCGACACCTATATCTGAAATGCCTATCGACACCTATATCTGAAATGCCTATCGACATCTATTTTTGAAATGCCTATCGGACACTACATCTGAAATGCCTATCAGCACCTACATTTGAAATGCCTATTGGCAACCATATCTGGAATGCCTATCGGCACCTATATTTGAAATGCCTATCGGCCTCTATATCTGAAATGCCTATCGGCACCTATTTTTTAAAATGCCAATCGGCAACTATATCTGAAATGCCTATCGGCACCTATATCTGAAATGCCTATCGACACCTATATCTGAAATGCCTATCGACACTTATATCTGAAATGCCTATCGACACCTATATCTGAAATGCCTATCGACACCTATATCTGAAATGCCTATCGACACCTATATCTGAAATGCCTATCGACACCTATATCTGAAATGCCTATCGACACCTATATCTGAAATGCCTATCGACAACTATTTTTGAAATGCCTATCGGAAACTACATCTGAAATGCCTATCAGCACCTATATTTGAAATGCCTATCGGCAACCATATCTGGAATGCCTATCGGCACCTATATTTGAAATGCCTATAGGCTTCTATATCTGAAATGCCTATCGGCACCTATTTTTAAAATGCCAATCGGCAACTATATCTGAAATGCCTATCGGCACCTATATCTGAAATGCCTATCGACACCTATATCTGAAATGCCTATCGACACCTATTTTTGAAATGCCTATCGGAAACTACATCTGAAATGCCTATCAGCACCTATATTTGAAATGCCTATCGGCAACCATATCTGGAATGCCTATCGGCACCTATATTTGGAATGCCTATCGGCTTCTATATCTGAAATGCCTATCCACACCTTTTTTTAAAATGCCAATCGGCAACTATATCTGAAATGCCTATCGGCACCTATATCTGAAATGCCTATCGACACCTATATCTGAAATGCCTATCGACACCTACATCTGAAATGCCTATCGACACCTATATCTGAAATGCCTATCGACACCTATATCTGAAATGCCTATCGACACATATATCTGAAATGCCTATCGACACCTATATCTGAAATGCCTATCGACACCTATATCTGAAATGTCTATCGACACCTATATCTGAAATGCCTATCGACACCTATATCTAAAATGCCTATCGACACCTATATCTGAAATGCCTATCGACACCTATATCTGAAATGCCTATCGACACCTATTTTTGAAATGCCTATCGGAAACTACATCTGAAATGCCTATCAGCACCTATATTTGAAATGCCTATCGGCAACCATATCTGGAATGCCTACCGGTACCTATATTTGAAATGCCTATCGGCTTCTATATCTGAAATGCCTATCGGCACCTATTTTTAAAATGCCAATCGGCAACTATATCTGAAATGCCTATCGGCACCTATATCTGAAATGCCTATCGACACCTATATCTGAAATGCCTATCGACACCTATATCTGAAATGCCTATCGACACCTATATCTGAAATGCCTATCGACACCGTTATCTGAAATGCCTATCGACACCTATATCTGAAATGCCTATCGACACCTATATCTGAAATGCCTATCGACACCTATATCTGAAATGCCTATCGACACCTATATCTGAAATGCCTATCGACACCTATTTTTGAAATGCCTATCGGAAACTACATCTGAAATGCCTATCAGCACCTATATTTGAAATGCCTATCGGCAACCATATCTGGAATGCCTATCGGCACCTATATTTGAAATGCCTATCGGCTTCTATATCTGAAATGCCTATCGGCACCTATTTTTAAATGCCAATCGGCAACTATATCTGAAATGCCTATCGGCACCTATATCTGAAATGCCTATCGACACCTATATCTGAAATGCCTATCGACACCTATATCTGAAATGCCTATCGACACCTATATCTGAAATGCCTATCGACACCTATATCTGAAATGCCTATGGACACCTATATCTGAAATGCCTATCGACACCTATATCTGAAATGCCTGTCGACACCTATAACTGAAATGCCTATCGACACCTATTTTTGAAATGCCTATCGGAAACTACATCTGAAATGCCTATCAGCACCTATATTTGAAATGTCTATCGGCAACCATATCTGGAATGCCTATCGGCACCTATATTTGAAATGCCTATCGGCTTCTATATCTGAAATGCCTATCGGCACCTATTTTTTAAATGCCAATCGGCAACTATATCTGAAATGCCTATCGGCACCTATATCTGAAATGCCTATCGACACCTATATCTGAAATGCCTATCGACACCTATATCTGAAATGCCTATCGACACCTATATCTGAAATGCCTATCGACACCTATATCTGAAATGCCTATCGACACCTATATCTGAAATGCCTATCGACACCTATATCTGAAATGCCTATCGACACCTATATCTGAAATGCCTATCGACACCTATTTTTGAAATGCCTATCGGAAACTACATCTGAAATGCCTATCAGCACCTATATTTGAAATGCCTATCGGCAACCATATCTGGAATGCCTATCGGCACCTATATTTGAAATGCCTATCGGCTTCTATATCTGAAATGCCTATCGGCACCTATTTTTAAAATGCCAATCGGCAACTATATCTGAAATGCCTATCGGCACCTATATCTGAAATGCCTATCGACACCTATATCTGAAATGCCTATCGACACCTATATCTGAAATGCCTATCGACACCTATATCTGAAATGCCTATCGACACCTATATCTGAAATGCCTATCGACACCTATATCTGAAATGCCTATCGACACCTATATCTGAAATGCCTATCGACACCTATATCTGAAATGCCTATCGACACCTATATCTGAAATGCCTATCGACATCTATTTTTGAAATGCCTATCGGACACTACATCTGAAATGCCTATCAGCACCTACATTTGAAATGCCTATCGGCAACCATATCTGGAATGCCTATCGGCACCTATATTTGAAATGCCTATCGGCCTCTATATCTGAAATGCCTATCGGCACCTATTTTTTAAAATGCCAATCGGCAACTATATCTGAAATGCCTATCGGCACCTATATCTGAAATGCCTATCGACACCTATATCTGAAATGCCTATCGACACCTATATCTGAAATGCCTATCGACACCTATATCTGAAATGCCTATCGACACCTATATCTGAAATGCCTATCGACACCTATATCTGAAATGCCTATCGACACCTATATCTGAAATGCCTATCGACACCTATATCTGAAATGACTATCGACAACTATTTTTGAAATGCCTATCGGAAACTACATCTGAAATGCCTATCAGCACCTATATTTGAAATGCCTATCGGCAACCATATCTGGAATGCCTATCGGCACCTATATTTGAAATGCCTATCGGCTTCTTTATCTGAAATGCCTATCGCCACCTATTTTTAAAATGCCAATCGGCAACTATATCTGAAATGCCTATCAGCACCTATATCTGAAATGCCTATCGACACCTATATCCGAAATGCCTATCGACACCTATATCTGAAATGCCTATCGACACCTATATCTGAAATGCCTATCGACACCTATATCTGAAATGCCTATCGACACTTATATCTGAAATGCCTATCGACACCTATATCTGAAATGCCTATCGACACCTATATCTGAAATGCCTATCGACACCTATTTTTGAAATGCCTATCGGAAACTACATCTGAAATGCCTATCAGCACCTATATTTGAAATGCCTATCGGCAACCATATCTGGAATGCCTATCGGCACCTATATTTGAAATGCCTATCGGCTTCTATATCTGAAATGCCTATCGGCACCTATTTTTAAAATGCCAATCGGTAACTATATCTGAAATGCCTATCGGCACCTATATCTGAAATGCCTATCGACACCTATATCTGAAATGCCTATCGACACCTATATCTGAAATGCCTATCGGAAACTACATCTGAAATGCCTATCAGCACCTATATTTGAAATGCCTATCGGCAACCATATCTGGAATGCCTATCGGCACCTATATTTGAAATGCCTATCGGCTTCTATATCTGAAATGCCTATCGGCACCTATTTTTAAAATGCCAATCGGCAACTATATCTGAAATGCCTATCGGCACCTATATCTGAAATGCCTATCGACACCTATATCTGAAATGCCTATCGACACCTATATCTGAAATGCCTATCGACACCTATATCTGAAATGCCTATCGACTCCTATATCTGAAATGCCTATCGACACTTATATCTGAAATGCCTATCGACACCTATATCTGAAATGCCTATCGACACCTATTTTTGAAATGCCTATCGGAAACTACATCTGAAATGCCTATCAGCACCTATATTTGAAATGCCTATCAGCAACCATATCTGGAATGCCTATCGGCACCTATATTTGAAATGCCTATCGGCTTCTATATCTAAAATGCCTATCGGCACCTATTTTTAAAATGCCAATCGGCAACTATATCTGAAATGCCTATCGGCACCTATATCTGAAATGCCTATCGACACCTATATCTGAAATGCCTATTGACACCTATATCTAAAATGCCTATCGACACCTATATCTGAAATGCCTATCGACACCTATATCTGAAATGCCTATCGACACCTATATCTGAAATGCCTATCGACACCTACATCTGAAATGCCTTTCAGCACCTATATTTAAAATGCCTATCGACACCTATATCTGAAATGCCTATCGACACCTATTTTTGAAATGCCTATCGGAAACTACATCTGAAATGCCTATCAGCACCTATATTTGAAATGCCTATCGGCAACCATATCTGGAATGCCTATCGGCACCTATATTTGAAATGCCTATCGGCTTCTATATCTGAAATGCCTATCGGCACCTATTTTTAAAATGCCAATCGGCAACTATATCTGAAATGCCTATCGGCACCTATATCTGAAATGCCTATCGACACCTATATCTGAAATGCCTATCGACACCTATATCTAAAATGCCTATCGACACCTATATCTGAAATGCCTATCGACACCTATATCTGAAATGCCTATCGACACCTATATCTGAAATGCCTATCGACACCTATATAAATGCCTATCGACACCTATATCTGAAATGCGTATCGACACCTATTTTTGAAATGCCTATCGGAAACTACATCTGAAATGCCTATCAGCACCTATATTTGAAATGCCTATCGGCAACCATATCTGGAATGCCTATCGGCACCTATATTTGAAATGCCTATCGGCTTCTATATCTGAAATGCCTATCGGCACCTATTTTTAAAATGCCATTCGGCAAATATATCTGAAATGCCTATCGGCGCCTATATCTGAAATGCCTATCGACACCTATATCTGAAATGCCTATCGACACCTATATCTGAAATGCCTATCGACACCTATATCTGAAATGCCTATCGACACCTATATCTGAAATGCCTATCGACACCTATATCTGAAATGCCGATCGACACCTATATCTGAAATGCCTATCGACACCTATATCTGAAATGCCTATCGACACCTATTTTTGAAATGCCTATCGGAAACTACATCTGAAATGCCTATCAGCACCTATATTTAAAATGCCTATCGGCAACCATATCTGGAATGCCTATCGGCACCTATATTTGAAATGCCTATCGGCTTCTATATCTGAAATGCCTATCGGCACCTATTTTTAAAATGCCAATCGGCAACTATATCTGAAATGCCTATCGGCACCTATATCTGAAATGCCTATCGACACCTATATCTGAAATGCCTATCGACACCTATATCTGAAATGCCTATCGACACCTATATCTGAAATGCCTATCGACACCTATATCTGAAATGCCTATCGACACCTATATCTGAAATGCCTATCGACACCTATATCTGAAATGCCTATCGACACCTATATCTGAAATGCCTATCGACACCTATTTTTGAAATGCCTATCGGAAACTACATCTGAAATGCCTCTCAGCACCTATATTTGAAATGCCTATCGGCAACCATATCTGGAATGCCTATTGGCACCTATATTTGAAATGCCTATCGGCTTCTATATCTGAAATGCCTATCGGCACCTATATCTGAAATGCCTATCGACACCTATATCTGAAATGCCTATCGACACCTATATCTGAAATGCCTATCGACACCTATATCTGAAATGCCTATCGACACCTATATCTGAATAGCCTATCGACACCTATATCTGAAATGCCTATCGACACCTATTTTTGAAATGCCTATCGGAAACTACATCTGAAATGCCTATCAGCACCTATATTTGAAATGCCTATCGGCAACTATATCTGGAATGACTATCGGCACCTATATTTGAAATGCCTATCGGCTTCTATATCTGAAATGCCTATCGGCACCTATTTTTAAAACGCCAATCGGCAACTATACCTGAAATGCCTATCGTCACCTATATCTGAAATGCCTATCGACACCTATGTCTGAAATGCCTATCGACACCTATATCTGAAATGCCTATCTAAACCTATATCTAAAATGCCTATCGACACCTATATCTGAAATGCCTATCGACACCTATATCTGAAATGCCTATCGACACCTATATCTGAAATGCCTATCGACACATATATCTGAAATGCCTATCGACACCTATATCTGAAATGCCTATCGACACCTATTTTTGAAATGCCTATCGGAAACTACATCTGAAATGCCTATCAGCACCTATATTTGAAATGCCTATCGGCAACCATATCTGGAATGCCTATCGGCACCTATATTTGAAATGCCTATCGGCTTCTGTATCTGAAATGCCTATCAACACCTATTTTTAAAATGCCAATCGGCAACTATATCTTACATGCCTATCGGCACCTATATCTGAAATGCCTATCGACACCTATATCTGAAAAGCCTATCGACACCTATATCTGAAATGCCTATTGACACCTATATCTGAAATGCCTATCGACACCTATATCTGAAATGCCTATCGACACCTATATCTGAAATGCCTATCGACACCTATATCTGAAATGCCTATCGACACCTATTTTTGAAATTCCTATCGGAAACTACATCTGAAATGCCTATCAGCACCTATATTTGAAATGCCTATCGGCAACCATTTCTGGAATACCTATCGGCACCTATATTTGAAATGCCTATCGGCTTCTATATCTGAAATGCCTATCGGCACCTATTTTTAAAATGCCAATCGGCAACTATATCAGAAATGCCTATCGGCACCTATATCTGAAATGCCTATCGACACCTATATCTGAAATGCCTATCGACACCTATATCTGAAATGCCTATCGACACCTATATCTGAAATGCCTTTCGACACCTATATCTGAAATGCCTATCGACACCTATATCTGAAATGCCTATCGACACCTATATTTGAAATGCCTATCGACACCTATATCTGTAATGCCTATCGACACCTATATCTGAAATGCCTATCGACAACTATTTTTGAAATGCCTATCGGAAACTACATCTGAAATGCCTATCAGCACCTATATTTGAAATGCCTATCGGCAACCATATCTGGAATGCCTATCGGCACCTATATTTGAAATGCCTATCGGCTTCTATATCTGAAATGCCTATCGGCACCTATTTTTAAAATGCCAATCGGCAACTATATCTGAAATGCCTATCGGCACCTATATCTGAAATGCCTATCGACACCTATATCTGAAATGCCTATCGACACCTATATCTGAAATGCCTATCGACACCTATATCTGAAATGCCTATCGACACCTATATCTGAAATGCCTATCGACACCTATATCTGAAATGCCTATCGACACCTATATCTGAAATGCCTATCGACACCTACATCTAAAATGCCTTTCAGCACCTATATTTGAAATGCCTATCGACACCTATATCTGAAATGCCTATCGACACCTATTTTTGAAATGCCTATCGGAAACTACATCTGAAATGCCTATCAGCACCTATATTTGAAATGCCTATCGGCAACCATATCTGGAATGCCTATCGGCACCTATATTTGAAATGCCTATCGGCTTCTATATCTGAAATGCCTATCGGCACCTATTTTTAAAATGCCAATCGGCAACTATATCTGAAATGCCTATCGGCACCTATATCTGAAATGCCTATCGACACCTATATCTGAAATGCCTATCGACACCTATATCTAAAATGCCTATCGACACCTATATCTGAAATGCCATCGACACCTATATCTGAAATGCCTATCGACACCTATATCTGAAATGCCTATCGACACCTATTTAAATGCCTATCGACACCTATATCTGAAATGCGTATCGACACCTATTTTTGAAATGCCTATCGGAAACTACATCTGAAATGCCTATCAGCACCTATATTTGAAATGCCTATCGGCAACCATATCTGGAATGCCTATCGGCACCTATATTTGAAATGCCTATCGGCGTCTATATCTGAAATGCCTATCGGCACCTATTTTTAAAATGCCAATCGACAACTATATCTGAAATGCCTATCGGCACCTATATCTGAAATGCCTATCGACACCTATATCTGAAATGCCTATCGACACCTATATCTGAAATGCCTATCGACACCTATATCTGAAATGCCTATCGACACCTATATCTGAAATGCCTATCGACACCTATATCTGAAATGCCTATCGACACCTATATCTGAAATGCCTATCGACACCTATATCTGAAATGCCTATCGACACCTATATCTGAAATGCCTATCGACACCTATTTTTGAAATGCCTATCGGAAACTACATCTGAAATGCCTATCAGCACCTATATTTGAAATGCCTATCGGCAACCATATCTGGAATGCCTATCGGCACCTATATTTGAAATGCCTATCGGCTTCTATATCTGAAATGCCTATCGGCACCTATTTTTAAAATGCCAATCGGCAACTATATCTGAAATGCCTATCGGCACCTATATCTGAAATGCCTATCGACACCTATATCTGTAATGCCTATCGACACCTATATCTGAAATGCCTATCGACACCTATATCTGAAATGCCTATCGACACCTATATCTGAAATGCCTATCGACACCTATATCTGAAATGCCTATCGACACCTATATCTGAAATGCCTATCGACACCTATATCTGAAATGCCTATCGACACCTATTTTTGAAATGCCTATCGGAAACTACATCTGAAATGCCTATCAGCACCAATATTTGAAATGCCTATCGGCAACCATATCTGGAATGCCTATCGGCACCTATATTTGAAATGCCTATCGGCTTCTATATCCGAAATGCCTATCGGCACCTATATCTGAAATGCCTATCGACACCTATATCTGAAATGCCTATCGACACCTATATCTGAAATGCCTATCGACACCTATATCTGAAATGCCTATCGACACCTATATCTGAAATGCCTATCGACACCTATATCTGAAATGCCTATCGGAAACTACATCTGAAATGCCTATCAGCACCTATATTTGAAATGCCTATCGGCAACCATATCTGGAATGCCTATCGGCACCTATATTTGAAATGCCTATCGGCTTCTATATCTGAATGCCTATCGGCACCTATTTTTAAAAAGCCAATCGGCAACTATATCTGAAATGCCTATCGGCACCTATATCTGAAATGCCTATCGACACCTATATCTGAAATGCCTATCGACACCTATATCTGAAATGCCTATCGACACCTATATCTGAAATGCCTATCGACACCTATATCTGAAATGCCTATCGACTCCTATATCTGAAATGCCTATCGACACCTATATCTGAAATGCCTATCGACACCTATATCTGAAATGCCTATCGACACCTATATCTGAAATGCCTATCGACACCTATATCTGAAATGCCTATCGACACCTATGTTTGAAATGCCTATCAGCAACCATATCTGGAATGCCTACCGGCACCTATATTTGAAATGCCTATCGGCTTCTATATCTGAAATGCCTATCGGCACCTATTTTTAAAATGCCAATCGGCAACTATATCTGAAATGCCTATCGGCATCTATATCTGAAATGCCTATCGACACCTATAACTGAAATGCCTATTGACACCTATATCTGAAATGCCTATCGACACCTATATCTGAAATGCCTATCGACACCTATATCTGAAATGCCTATCGACACCTATATCTGAAATGCCTATCGACACCTATGTTTGAAATGCCTATCGGAAACTACATCTGAAATGCCTATCAGCACCTATATTTGAATGCCTATCGGCAACCATATCTGGAATGCCTATCGGCACCTATATTTGAAATGCCTATCGGCTTCTATATCTGAAATGCCTATCGGCACCTATTTTTAAAATGCCAATCGGCAACTATATCTGAAATGCCTATCGGCACCTATATCTGAAATGCCTATCGACACCTATATCTGAAATGCCTATCGACACCTATATCTGAAATGCCTATCGACACCTATATCTGAAATGCCTATCGACACCTACATCTGAAATGCCTTTCAGCACCTATATTTGAAATGCCTATCGACACCTATATCTGAAATGCCTATCGACACCTATTTTTGAAATGCTTATCGGAAACTACATCTGAAATGCCTATCAGCACCTATATTTGAAATGCCTATCGGCAACCATATCTAGAATGCCTATCGGCACCTATATTTGAAATGCCTATCGGCTTCTATATCTGAAATGCCTATCGGCACCTATTTTTAAAATGCCAATCGGCAACTATATCTGAAATGCCTATCGGCACCTATATCTGAAATGCCTATCGACACCTATATCTGAAATGCCTATCGACACCTATATCTAAAATGCCTATCGACACCTATATCTGAAATGCCTATCGACACCTATATCTGAAATGCCTATCGACACCTATATCTGAAATGCCTATCGACACCTATATAAATGCCTATCGACACCTATATCTGAAATGCGTATCGACACCTATTTTTGAAATGCCTATCGGAAACTACATCTGAAATGCCTATCAGCACCTATATTTGAAATGCCTATCGGCAACCATATCTGGAATGCCTATCGGCACCTATATTTGAAATGCCTATCGGCATCTATATCTGAAATGCCTATCGGCACCTATTTTTAAAATGCCAATCGGCAACTATATCTGAAATGCCTATCGGCACCTATATCTGAAATGCCTATCGACACCTATATCTGAAATGCCTATCGACACCTATATCTGAAATGCCTATCGACACCTATATCTGAAATGCCTATCGACACCCACATCTGAAATGCCTTTCAGCACCTATATTTGAAATGCCTATCGACACCTATATCTGAAATGCCTATCGACACCTATTTTTGAAATGCCTATCGGAAACTACATCTGAAATGCCTATCAGCACCTATATTTGAAATGCCTACCGGCAACCATATCTGGAATGCCTATCGGCACCTATATTTGAAATGCCTATCGGCTTCTATATCTGAAATGCCTATCGGCACCTATTTTTAAAATGCCAATCGGCAACTATATCTGAAATGCCTATCGGCACCTATATCTGAAATGCCTATCGACACCTATATCTGAAATGCCTATCGACACCTATATCTAAAATGCCTATCGACACCTATATCTGAAATGCCTATCGACACCTATATCTGAAATGCCTATCGACACCTATATCTGAAATGCCTATCGACACCTATATAAATGCCTATCGACACCTATATCTGAAATGCGTATCGACACCTATTTTTGAAATGCCTATCGGAAACTACATCTGAAATGCCTATCAGCACCTATATTTGAAATGCCTATCGGCAACCATATCTGGAATGCCTATCGGCACCTATATTTGAAATGCCTATCGGCTTCTATATCTGAAATGCCTATCGGCACCTATTTTTAAAATGCCAATCGGCAACTATATCTGAAATGCCTATCGGCACCTATATCTGAAATGCCTATCGACACCTATATCTGAAATGCCTATCGACACTTATATCTGAAATGCCTATCGACACCTATATCTGAAATACCTATCGACACCTATATCTGAAATGCCTATCGACACCTATATCTGAAATGCCTATCGACACCTATATCTGAAATGCCTATCGACACCTATATCTGAAATGCCTATCGACACCTATTTTTGAAATGCCTATCGGAAACTACATCTGAAATGCCTATCAGCACCTATATTTGAAATGCCTATCGGCAACCATATCTGGAATGCCTATCGGCACCTATATTTGAAATGCCTATCGGCTTCTATATCTGAAATGCCTATCGGCACCTATTTTTAAAATGCCAATCGGCAACTATATCTGAAATTCCTATCGGCACCTATATCTGAAATGCCTATCGACACCTATATCTGAAATGCCTATCGACACCTATATCTGAAATGCCTATCGACACCTATATCTGAAATGCCTATCGACACCTATATCTGAAATGCCTATCGACACCTATATCTGAAATGCCTATCGAAACCTATATCTGAAATGCCTATCGACACCTATATCTGAAATGCCTATCGACACGTATATCTGAAATGCCTATCGACACCTATATCTGAAATGCCTATCGACACATATATCTGAAATGCCTATCGACACATATATCTGAAATGCCTATCGACACCTATTTTTGAAATGCCTATCGGAAACTACATCTAAAATGCCTATCAGCACCTATATTTGAAATGCCTATCGGCAACCATATTTGGAATGCCTATCGGCACCTATATTTGAAATGCCTATCGGCTTCTATATCTGAAATGCCTATCGGCACTTATTTTTAAAATGCCAATCGGCAACTATATCTGAAATGCCTATCGGCACTTATATCTGAAATGCCTATCGACACCTATATCTGAAATGCCTATCGACACCTATATCTGAAATGCCTATCGACACCTATATCTGAAATGCCTATCGACACCTATATCTGAAATGCCTATCGACACCTATATCTGAAATGCCTATCGACACCTATATCTGAAATGCCTATCGACACCTATATCTAAAATGCCTATCGACACCTATTTTTGAAATGCCTATCGGAAACCACATCTGAAATGCCTATCAGCACCTATATTTGAAATGCCTATCGGCAACCATATCTGGAATGCCTATCGGCACCTATATTTGAAATGCCTATCGGCTTCTATATCTGAAATGCCTATCGGCACCTATTTTTAAAATGCCAATCGGCAACTATATCTGAAATGCCTATCGGCACCTATATCTGAAATGCCTATCGACACCTATATCTGAAATGCCTATCGACACCTATATCTGAAATGCCTATCGACACCTATATCTGAAATGCCTATCGACACCTATATCTGAAATGCCTATCGAGACCTATATCTGAAATGCCTATCGACACCTATATCTGAAATGCCTATCGACACCTATTTTTGAAATGCCTATCGGAAACTACATCTGAAATGCCTATCAGCCACTATATATTTGAAATGCCTATCGGCAACCATATCTGGAATGCCTATCGGCACCTATATTTGAAATGCCTATCGGCTTCTATATCCGAAATGCCTATCGGCACCTATATCTGAGATGCCTATCGACACCTATATCTGAAATGCCTATCGACACCTATATCTGAAATGCCTATCGACACCTATATCTGAAATGCCTATCGACACCTATATCTGAAATGCCTATCGACACCTATATCTGAAATGCCTATCGGAAACTACATCTGAAATGCCTATCAGCACCTATATTTGAAATGCCTATCGGCAACCATATCTGGAATGCCTATCGGCACCTATATTTGAAATGCCTATCGGCTTCTATATCTGAAATGCCTATCGGCACCTATTTTTAAAATGCCAATCGGCAACTATATCTGAAATGCCTATCGGCACCTATATCTGAAATGCCTATCGACACCTATATCTGAAATGCCTATCGACACCTATATCTGAAATGCCTATCGACACCTATATCTGAAATGCCTATCGACTCCTATATCTGAAATGCCTATCGACACCTATTTTTGAAATGCCTATCGGAAACTACATCTGAAATGCCTATCAGCACCTATATTTAAAATGCCTATCAGCAACCATATCTGGAATGCCTATCGGCACCTATATTTGAAATGCCTATCGGCTTCTATATCTGAAATGCCTATCGGCACCTATTTTTAAAATGCCAATCGGCAACTATATCTGAAATGCCTATCGGCATCTATATCTGAAATGCCTATCGACACCTATATCTGAAATGCCTATTGACACCTATATCTGAAATGCCTATCGACACCTATATCTGAAATGCCTATCGACACCTATATCTGAAATGCCTATCGACACCTATATCTGAAATGCCTATCGACACCTATGTTTGAAATGCCTATCGGAAACTACATCTGAAATGCCTATCAGCACCTATATTTGAATGCCTATCGGCAACCATATCTGGAATGCCTATCGGCACCTATATTTGAAATGCCTATCGGCTTCTATATCTGAAATGCCTATCGGCACATATTTTTAAAATGCCAATCGGCAACTATATCTGAAATGCCTATCGGCACCTATATCTGAAATGCCTATCGACACCTATATCTGAAATGCCTATCGACACCTATATCTGAAATGCCTATCGACACCTATATCTGAAATGCCTATCGACACCTACATCTGAAATGCCTTTCAGCACCTATATTTGAAATGCCTATCGACACCTATATCTGAAATGCCTATCGACACCTATTTTTGAAATGCCTATCGGAAACTACATCTGAAATGCCTATCAGCACCTATATTTGAAATGCCTATCGGCAACCATATCTAGAATGCCTATCGGCACTTATATTTGAAATGCCTATCGGCTTCTATATCTGAAATGCCTATCGACACCTATATCTAAAATGCCTATCGACACCTATATCTGAAAGGCCTATCGACACCTATATCTGAAATGCCTATCGACACCTATATCTGAAATGCCTATCGACACCTATATAAATGCCTATCGACACCTATATCTGAAATGCGTGTCGACACCTATTTTTGAAATGCCTATCGGAAACTACATCTGAAATGCCTATCAGCACCTATATTTGAAATGCCTATCGGCAACCATATCTGGAATGCCTATCGGCACCTATATTTGAAATGCCTATCGGCTTCTATATCTGAAATGCCTATCGGCACCTATTTTTAAAATGCCAATCGGCAACTATATCTGAAATGCCTATCGGCACCTATATCTGAAATGCCTATCGACACCTATATCTGAAATGCCTATCGACACCTATATCTGAAATGCCTATCGACACCTATATCTGAAATGCCTATCGACACCTACATCTGAAATGCCTTTCAGCACCTATATTTGAAATGCCTATCGACACCTATATCTGAAATGCCTATCGGCACCTATATTTGAAATGCCTATCGGCAACCATATCTGGAATGCCTATCAGCACCTATATTTGAAATGCCTATCGGCAACCATATCTGGAATGCCTATCGGCACCTATATTTGAAATGCCTATCGGCTTCTATATCTGAAATGCCTATCGGCACCTATTTTTAAAATGCCAATCGGCAACTATATCTGAAATGCCTATCGGCACCTATATCTGAAATGCCTATCGACACCTATATCTGAAATGCCTATCGAAACCTATATCTGAAATGCCTATCGACACCTATATCTGAAATGCCTATCGACACGTATATCTGAAATGCCTATCGACACCTATATCTGAAATGCCTATCGACACATATATCTGAAATGCCTATCGACACATATATCTGAAATGCCTATCGACACCTATTTTTGAAATGCCTATCGGAAACTACATCTAAAATGCCTATCAGCACCTATATTTGAAATGCCTATCGGCAACCATATTTGGAATGCCTATCGGCACCTATATTTGAAATGCCTATCGGCTTCTATATCTGAAATGCCTATCGGCACTTATTTTTAAAATGCCAATCGGCAACTATATCTGAAATGCCTATCGGCACTTATATCTGAAATGCCTATCGACACCTATATCTGAAATGCCTATCGACACCTATATCTGAAATGCCTATCGACACCTATATCTGAAATGCCTATCGACACCTATATCTGAAATGCCTATCGACACCTATATCTGAAATGCCTATCGACACCTATATCTGAAATGCCTATCGACACCTATATTTGAAATGCCTATCGACACCTATTTTTGAAATGCCTATCGGAAACTACATCTGAAATGCCTATCAGCACCTATATTTGAAATGCCTATCGGCAACCATATCTGGAATGCCTATCGGCACCTATATTTGAAATGCCTATCGGCTTCTATATCTGAAATGCCTATCGGCACCTATTTTTAAAATGCCAATCGGCAACTATATCTGAAATGCCTATCGGCACCTATATCTGAAATGCCTATCGACACCTATATCTGAAATGCCTATCGACACCTATATCTGAAATGCCTATCGACACCTATATCTGAAATGCCTATCGACACCTATATCTGAAATGCCTATCGACACCTATATCTAAAATGCCTATCGACACCTATTTTTGAAATGCCTATCGGAAACTACATCTGAAATGCCTATCAGCACCTATATTTGAAATGCCTATCGGCAACCATATCTGGAATGCCTATCGGCACCTATATTTGAAATGCCTATCGGCTTCTATATCTGAAATGCCTATCGGAACCTATTTTTAAAATGCCAATCGGCAACTATATCTGAAATGCCTATCGGCACCTATATCTGAAATGCCTATCGACACCTATATCTGAAATGCCTATCGACACCTATTTTTGAAATGCCTATCGGAAACTACATCTGAAATGCCTATCAGCACCTATATTTGAAATGCCTATCGGCAACCATATCTGGAATGCAAATCGGCACCTATATTTGAAATGCCTATCGGCTTCTATATCTGAAATGCCTATCCACACCTATTTTTAAAATGCCAATCGGCAACTATATCTGAAATGCCTATCGGCACCTATATTTGAAATGCCTATCGGCAACCATATCTGGAATGCCTATCGGCACCTATATTTGAAATGCCTATCGGCTTCTATATCTGAAATGCCTATCGGCACCTATTTTTAAAATGCCAATCGGCAACTATATCTGAAATGCCTATCGGCACCTATATCTGAAATGCCTATCGACACCTATATCTGAAATGCCTATCGACACCTATATCTGAAATGCCTATCGACACCTATATCTGAAATGCCTATCGACACCTTTATCTGAAATGCCTATCGACACCTATATCTGAAATGCCTATCGACACCTATTTTTGAAATGCCTATCGGAAACTACATCTGAAATGCCTATCAGCACCTATATTTGAAATGCCTATCGGCAACCATATCTGGAATGCCTATCGGCACCTATATTTGAAATGCCTATCGGCTTCTATATCTGAAATGCCTATCGGCACCTATTTTTAAAATGCCAATCGGCAACTATATCTGAAATGCCTATCGGCACCTATATCTGAAATGCCTATCGACACCTATATCTGAAATGCCTATCGACACCTATTTTTGAAATGCCTATCGGAAACTACATCTGAAATACCTATCAGCACCTATATTTGAAATGCCTATCGGCAACCATATCTGGAATGCCTATCGGCACCTATATTTGAAATGCCTATCGGCTTCTATATCTGAAATGCCTATCCACACCTATTTTTAAAATGCCAATCGGCAACTATATCTGAAATGCCTATCGGCACCTATATCTGAAATGCCTATCGACACCTATATCTGAAATGCCTATCGACACCTACATCTGAAATGCCTATCGACACCTATATCTGAAATGCCTATCGACACCTATATCTGAAATGCCTATCGACACATATATCTGAAATGCCTATCGACACCTATATCTGAAATGCCTATCGACACCTATATCTGAAATGCCTATCGACACCTATATCTGAAATGCCTATCGACACCTATATCTGAAATGCCTATCGACACCTATATCTGAAATGCCTATCGACACCTATATCTGAAATGCCTATCGACACCTATTTTTGAAATGCCTATCGGAAACTACATCTGAAATGCCTATCAGCACCTATATTTGAAATGCCTATCGGCAACCATATCTGGAATGCCTATCGGCACCTATATTTGAAATGCCTATCGGCTTCTATATCTGAAATGCCTATCGGCACCTATTTTTAAAATGCCAATCGGCAACTATATCTGAAATGCCTATCGGCACCTATATCTGAAATGCCTATCGACACCTATATCTGAAATGCCTATCGACACCTATATCTGAAATGCCTATCGACACCTATATCTGAAATGCCTATCGACACCTATATCTGAAATGCCTATCGACACCTATATCTGAAATGCCTATCGACACCTATATCTGAAATGCCTATTGACACCTATATCTGAAATGCCTATCGAAACCTATATCTGAAATGCCTAACGACACCTATTTTTGAAATGCCTATCGGAAACTACATCTGAAATGCCTATCAGCACCTATATTTGAAATGCCTATCGGCAACCATATCTGAAATGCCTATCGGCACCTATATTTGAAATGCCTATCGGCTTCTATATCTGAAATGCCTATCGGCACCTATTTTTAAAATGCCAATCGGCAACTATATCTGAAATGCCTATCGGCACCTATATCTGAAATGCCAATCGACACCTATATCTGAAATGCCTATCGACACCTATATCTGAAATGCCTATCGACACCTATATCTGAAATGCCTATCGACACCTATATCTGAAATGCCTATCGACACCTATATCTGAAATGCCTATCGACACCTATATCTGAAATGCCTATCGACACCTATATCTGAAATGCCTATCGACACCTATTTTTGAAATGCCTATCGGAAACTACATCTGAAATGCCTATCAGCACCTATATTTGAAATGCCTATCGGCAACCATATCTGGAATGCCTATCGGCACCTATATTTGAAATGCCTATCGGCTTCTATATCTGAAATGCCTATCGGCACCTATTTTTAAATGCCAATCGGCAACTATATCTGAAATGCCTATCGGCACCTATATCTGAAATGCCTATCGACACCTATATCTGAAATGCCTATCGACACCTATATCTGAAATGCCTATCGACACCTATATCTGAAATGCCTATCGACACCTATATCTGAAATGCCTATGGACACCTACATCTGAAATGCTTATCGACACCTATATCTGAAATGCCTATCGACACCTATATCTGAAAGGCCTATCGACACCTATTTTTGAAATGCCTATCGGAAACTACATCTGAAATGCCTATCAGCACCTATATTTGAAATGGCTATCGGCAACCATATCTGGAATGCCTATCGGCACCTATATTTGAAATGCCTATCGGCTTCTATATCTGAAATGCCTATCGGCACCTATTTTTTAAATGCCAATCGGCAACTATATCTGAAATGCCTATCGGCATCTATATCTGAAATGCCTATCGACACCTATATCTGAAATGCCTATCGACACCTATATCTGAAATGCCTATCGACACCTATATCTGAAATGCCTATCGACACCTATATCTGAAATGCCTATCGACACCTATATCTGAAATGCCTATCGACACCTATTTTTGAAATGCCTATCGGAAACTACATCTGAAATGCCTATCAGCACCTATATTTGAAATGCCTATCAGCAACCATATCTGGAATGCCTATCGGCACCTATATTTGAAATGCCTATCGGCTTCTATATCTGAAATGCCTATCGGCACCTATTTTTAAAATGCCAATCGGCAACTATATCTGAAATGCCTATCGGCACCTATATCTGAAATGCCTATCGACACCTATATCTGAAATGCCTATCGACACCTATATCTGAAATGCCTATCGACACCTATATCTGAAATGCCTATTGACACCTATATCTGAAATGCCTATCGACACCTATATCTGAAATTCCTATCGACACCTATATCTGAAATGCCTATCGACACCTATATCTGAAATGCCTATCGACACGTATATCTGAAATGCCTATCGACACATATATCTGAAATGCCTATCGACACATATATCTGAAATGCCTATCGACACATATATCTGAAATGCCTATCGACACCTATTTTTGAAATGCCTATCGGAAACTACATCTAAAATGCCTATCAGCACCTATATTTGAAATGCCTATCGGCAACCATATTTGGAATGCCTATCGGCACCTATATTTGAAATGCCTATCGGCTTCTATATCTGAAATGCCTATCGGCACCTATTTTTAAAATGCCAATCGGCAACTATATCTGAAATGCCTATCGGCACTTATATCTGAAATGCCTATCGACACCTATATCTGAAATGCCTATCGACACCTATATCTGAAATGCCTATCGACACCTATATCTGAAATGCCTATCGACACCTATATCTTAAATGCCTATCGACACCTATATCTGAAATGCCTATCGACACCTATATCTGAAATGCCTATCGACACCTATATTTGAAATGCCTATCGACACCTATTTTTGAAATGCCTATCGGAAACTACATCTGAAATGCCTATCAGCACCTATATTTGAAATGCCTATCGGCAACCATATCTGGAATGCCTATCGGCACCTATATTTGAAATGCCTATCGGCTTGTATATCTGAAATGCCTATCGGCACCTATTTTTAAAATGCCAATCGGCAACTATATCTGAAATGCCTATCGGCACCTATATCTGAAATGCCTATCGACACCTATATCTGAAAAGCCTATCGACACCTATATCTGAAATGCCTATCGACACCTATATCTGAAATGCCTATCGACACCTATATCTGAAATGCCCATCGACACCTATTTTTGAAATTCCTATCGGAAACTACATCTGAAATGCCTATCAGCACCTATATTTGAAATGCCTATCGGCAACCATATCTGAAATGCCTATCGGCACCTATATTTGAAATGCCTATCGGCTTCTATATCTGAAATGCCTATCGGCACCTATTTTTAAAATGCCAATCGGCAACTATATCTGAAATGCCTATCGGCACCTATATCTGAAATGCCTATCGACACCTATATCTGAAATGCCTATCGACACCTATTTTTGAAATGCCTATCGGAAACTACATCTGAAATGCCTATCAGCACCTATATTTGAAATGCCTATCGGCAACCATATCTGGAATGCCTATCGGCACCTATATTTGAAATGCCTATCGGCTTCTATATCTGAAATGCCTATCCACACCTATTTTTAAAATGCCAATCGGCAACTATATCTGAAATGCCTATCGGCACCTATATTTGAAATGCCTATCGGCAACCATATCTGGAATGCCTATCGGCACCTATATTTGAAATGCCTATCGGCTTCTATATCTGAAATGCCTATCGGCACCTATTTTTAAAATGCCAATCGGCTATTATATCTGAAATGCCTATCGGCACCTATATCTGAAATGCCTATCGACACCTATATCTGAAATGCCTATCGACACCTATATCTGAAATGCCTATCGACACCTATATCTGAAATGCCTATCGACACCTTTATCTGAAATGCCTATCGACACCTATATCTGAAATGCCTATCGACACCTATTTTTGAAATGCCTATCGGAAACTACATCTGAAATGCCTATCAGCACCTATATTTGAAATGCCTATCGGCAACCATATCTGGAATGCCTATCGGCACCTATATTTGAAATGCCTATCGGCTTCTATATCTGAAATGCCTATCGGCACCTATTTTTAAAATGCCAATCGGCAACTATATCTGAAATGCCTATCGGCACCTATATCTGAAATGCCTATCGACACCTATATCTGAAATGCCTATCGACACCTATTTTTGAAATGCCTATCGGAAACTACATCTGAAATGCCTATCAGCACCTATATTTGAAATGCCTATCGGCAACCATATCTGGAATGCCTATCGGCACCTATATTTGAAATGCCTATCGGCTTCTATATCTGAAATGCCTATCCACACCTATTTTTAAAATGCCAATCGGCAATTATATCTGAAATGCCTATCGGCACCTATATCTGAAATGCCTATCGACACCTATATCTGAAATGCCTATCGACACCTACATCTGAAATGCCTATCGACACCTATATCTGAAATGCCTATCGACACCTATATCTGAAATGCCTATCGACACATATATCTGAAATGCCTATCGACACCTATATCTGAAATGCCTATCGACACCTATATCTGAAATGCCTATCGACACCTATATCTGAAATGCCTATCGACACCTATATCTGAAATGCCTATCGACACCTATATCTGAAATGCCTATCGACACCTATATCTGAAATGCCTATCGACACCTATTTTTGAAATGCCTATCGGAAACTACATCTGAAATGCCTATCAGCACCTATATTTGAAATGCCTATCGGCAACCATATCTGGAATGCCTATCGGCACCTATATTTGAAATGCCTATCGGCTTCTATATCTGAAATGCCTATCGGCACCTATTTTTAAAATGCCAATCGGCAACTATATCTGAAATGCCTATCGGCACCTATATCTGAAATGCCTATCGACACCTATATCTGAAATGCCTATCGACACCTATATCTGAAATGCCTATCGACACCTATATCTGAAATGCCTATCGACACCTATATCTGAAATGCCTATCGACACCTATATCTGAAATGCCTATCGACACCTATATCTGAAATGCCTATTGACACCTATATCTGAAATGCCTATCGAAACCTATATCTGAAATGCCTAACGACACCTATTTTTGAAATGCCTATCGGAAACTACATCTGAAATGCCTATCAGCACCTATATTTGAAATGCCTATCGGCAACCATATCTGAAATGCCTATCGGCACCTATATTTGAAATGCCTATCGGCTTCTATATCTGAAATGCCTATCGGCACCTATTTTTAAAATGCCAATCGGCAACTATATCTGAAATGCCTATCGGCACCTATATCTGAAATGCCAATCGACACCTATATCTGAAATGCCTATCGACACCTATATCTGAAATGCCTATCGACACCTATATCTGAAATGCCTATCGACACCTATATCTGAAATGCCTATCGACACCTATATCTGAAATGCCTATCGACACCTATATCTGAAATGCCTATCGACACCTATATCTGAAATGCCTATCGACACCTATTTTTGAAATGCCTATCGGAAACTACATCCGAAATGCCTATCAGCACCTATATTTGAAATGCCTATCGGCAACCATATCTGGAATGCCTATCGGCACCTATATTTGAAATGCCTATCGGCTTCTATATCTGAAATGCCTATCGGCACCTATTTTTAAATGCCAATCGGCAACTATATCTGAAATGCCTATCGGCACCTATATCTGAAATGCCTATCGACACCTATATCTGAAATGCCTATCGACACCTATATCTGAAATGCCTATCGACACCTATATCTGAAATGCCTATCGACACCTATATCTGAAATGCCTATGGACACCTATATCTGAAATGCTTATCGACACCTATATCTGAAATGCCTATCGACACCTATATCTGAAAGGCCTATCGACACCTATTTTTGAAATGCCTATCGGAAACTACATCTGAAATGCCTATCAGCACCTATATTTGAAATGTCTATCGGCAACCATATCTGGAATGCCTATCGGCACCTATATTTGAAATGCCTATCGGCTTCTATATCTGAAATGCCTATCGGCACCTATTTTTTAAATGCCAATCGGCAACTATATCTGAAATGCCTATCGGCACCTATATCTGAAATGCCTATCGACACCTATATCTGAAATGCCTATCGACACCTATATCTGAAATGCCTATCGACACCTATATCTGAAATGCCTATCGACACCTATATCTGAAATGCCTATCGACACCTATATCTGAAATGCCTATCGACACCTATATCTGAAATGCCTATCGACACCTATTTTTGAAATGCCTATCGGAAACTACATCTGAAATGCCTATCAGCACCTATATTTGAAATGCCTATCAGCAACCATATCTGGAATGCCTATCGGCACCTATATTTGAAATGCCTATCGGCTTCTATATCTGAAATGCCTATCGGCACCTATTTTTAAAATGCCAATCGGCAACTATATCTGAAATGCCTATCGGCACCTTTATCTGAAATGCCTATCGACACCTATATCTGAAATGCCTATCGACACCTATATCTGAAATGCCTATCGACACCTATATCTGAAATGCCTATCGACACCTATATCTGAAATGCCTATCGACACCTATATCTGAAATGCCTATCGACACCTATATCTGAAATGCCTATCGACACCTATATCTGAAATGCCTATCGACACCTATATCTGAAATGCCTATCGACACCTATTTTTGAAATGCCTATCGGACACTACATCTGAAATGCCTATCAGCACCTACATTTGAAATGCCTATCGGCAACCATATCTGGAATGCCTATCGGCACCTATATTTGAAATGCCTATCGGCCTCTATATCTGAAATGCCTATCGGCACCTATTTTTTAAAATGCCAATCGGCAACTATATCTGAAATGCCTATCGGCACCTATATCTGAAATGCCTATCGACACCTATATCTGAAATGCCTATCGACACCTATATCTGAAATGCCTATCGACACCTATATCTGAAATGCCTATCGACACCTATATCTGAAATGCCTATCGACACCTATATCTGAAATGCCTATCCACACCTATATCTGAAATGCCTATCGACACCTATATCTGAAATGCCTATCGACAACTATTTTTGAAATGCCTATCGGAAACTACATCTGAAATGCTTATCAGCACCTATATTTGAAATGCCTATCGGCAACCATATCTGGAATGCCTATCGGCACCTATATTTGAAATGCCTATCGGCTTCTTTATCTGAAATGCCTATCGGCACCTATTTTTAAAATGCCAATCGGCAACTATATCTGAAATGCCTATCAGCACCTATATCTGAAATGCCTATCGACACCTATATCCGAAATGCCTATCGACACCTATATCTGAAATGCCTACCGACACCTATATCTGAAATGCCTATCGACACCTATATCTGAAATGCCTATCGACACTTATATCTGAAATGCCTATCGACACCTATATCTGAAATGCCTATCGACACCTATATCTGAAATGCCTATCGACACCTATTTTTGAAATGCCTATCGGAAACTACATCTGAAATGCCTATCAGCACCTATATTTGAAATGCCTATCGGCAACCATATCTGGAATGCCTATCGGCACCTATATTTGAAATGCCTATCGGCTTCTATATCTGAAATGCCTATCGGCACCTATTTTTAAAATGCCAATCGGTAACTATATCTGAAATGCCTATCGGCACCTATATCTGAAATGCCTATCGACACCTATATCTGAAATGCCTATCGACACCTATATCTGAAATGCCTATCGGAAACTACATCTGAAATGCCTATCAGCACCTATATTTGAAATGCCTATCGGCAACCATATCTGGAATGCCTATCGGCACCTATATTTGAAATGCCTATCGGCTTCTATATCTGAAATGCCTATCGGCACCTATTTTTAAAATGCCAATCGGCAACTATATCTGAAATGCCTATCGGCACCTATATCTGAAATGCCTATCGACACCTATATCTGAAATGCCTATCGACACCTATATCTGAAATGCCTATCGACACCTATATCTGAAATGCCTATCGACTCCTATATCTGAAATGCCTATCGACACCTATATCTGAAATGCCTATCGACACCTATATCTGAAATGCCTATCGACACCTATTTTTGAAATGCCTATCGGAAACTACATCTGAAATGCCTATCAGCACCTATATTTGAAATGCCTATCAGCAACCATATCTGGAATGCCTATCGGCACCTATATTTGAAATGCCTATCGGCTTCTATATCTGAAATGCCTATCGGCACCTATTTTTAAAATGCCAATCGGCAACTATATCTGAAATGCCTATCGGCACCTATATCTGAAATGCCTATCGACACCTATATCTGAAATGCCTATTGACACCTATATCTGAAATGCCTATCGACACCTATATCTGAAATGCCGATCGACACCTATATCTGAAATGCCTATCGACACCTATATCTGAAATGCCTATCGACACCTATGTTTGAAATGCCTATCGGAAACTACATCTGAAATGCCTATCAGCACCTATATTTGAATGCCTATCGGCAACCATATCTGGAATGCCTATCGGCACCTATATTTGAAATGTCTATCGGCTTCTATATCTGAAATGCCTATCGGCACCTATTTTTAAAATGCCAATCGGCAACTATATCTGAAATGCCTATCGGCACCTATATCTGAAATGCCTATCGACACCTATATCTGAAATGCCTATCGACACCTATATCTGAAATGCCTATCGACACCTATATCTGAAATGCCTATCGACACCTACATCTGAAATGCCTTTCAGCACCTATATTTGAAATGCCTATCGACACCTATATCTGAAATGCCTATCGACACCTATTTTTGAAATGCCTATCGGAAACTACATCTGAAATGCCTATCAGCACCTATATTTGAAATGCCTATCGGCAACCATATCTGGAATGCCTATCGGCACCTATATTTGAAATGCCTATCGGCTTCTATATCTGAAATGCCTATCGGCACCTATTTTTAAAATGCCAATCGGCAACTATATCTGAAATGCCTATCGGCACCTATATCTGAAATGCCTATCGACACCTATATCTGAAATGCCTATCGACACCTATATCTAAAATGCCTATCGACACCTATATCTGAAATGCCTATCGACACCTATATCTGAAATGCCTAACGACACCTATATCTGAAATGCCTATCGACACCTATATAAATGCCTATCGACACCTATATCTGAAATGCGTATCGACACCTATTTTTGAAATGCCTATCGGAAACTACATCTGAAATGCCTATCAGCACCTATATTTGAAATGCCTATCGGCAACCATATCTGGAATGCCCATCGGCACCTATATTTGAAATGCCTATCGGCTTCTATATCTGAAATGCCTATCGGCACCTATTTTTAAAATGCCAATCGGCAACTATATCTGAAATGCCTATCGGCACCTATATCTGAAATGCCTATCGACACCTATATCTGAAATGCCTATCGACACCTATATCTGAAATGCCTATCGACACCTATGTCTGAAATGCCTATCGACACCTATATCTGAAATGCCTATCGACACCTATATCTGAAATGCCTATCGACACCTATATCTGAAATGCCTATCGACACCTATATCTGAAATGCCTATCGACACCTATTTTTGAAATTCCTATCGGAAACTACATCTGAAATGCCTATCAGCACCTATATTTAAAATGCCTATCGGCAACCATATCTGGAATGCCTATCGGCACCTATATTTGAAATGCCTATCGGCTTCTATATCTGAAATGCCTATCGGCACCTATTTTTAAAATGCCAATCGGCAACTATATCTGAAATGCCTATCGGCACCTATATCGGAAATGCCTATCGACACCTATATCTGAAATGCCTATCGACACCTATATCTGAAATGCCTATCGACACCTATATCTGAAATGCCTATCGACACCTATATCTGAAATGCCTATCGACACCTATATCTGAAATGCCTATCGACACCTATTTTTGAAATGCCTATCGGAAACTACATCTGAAATGCCTATCAGCACCTATATTTGAAATGCCTATCGGCAACCATATCTGGAATGCCTATCGGCACCTATATTTGAAATGCCTATCGGCTTCTATATCTGAAATGCCTATCGGCACCTATATCTGAAATGCCTATCGACACCTATATCTGAAATGCCTATCGACACCTATATCTGAAATGCCTATCGACACCTATATCTGAAATGCCTATCGACACCTATATCTGAATAGCCTATCGACACCTATATCTGAAATGCCTATCGACACCTATTTTTGAAATGCCTATCGGAAACTACATCTGAAATGCCTATCAGCACCTATATTTGAAATGCCTATCGGCAACCATATCTGGAATGCCTATCGGCACCTATATTTGAAATGCCTATCGGCTTCTATATCTGAAATGCCTATCGGCACCTATTTTTAAAACGCCAATCGGCAACTATATCTGAAATGCCTATCGGCACCTATATCTGAAATGCCTATCGACACCTATGTCTGAAATGCCTATCGACACCTATATCTGAAATGCCTATCTAAACCTATATCTGAAATGCCTATCGACACCTATATCTGAAATGCCTATCGACACCTATATCTGAAATGCCTATCGACACCTATATCTGAAATGCCTATCGACACCTATATCTGAAATGCCTATCGACACCTATATCTGAAATGCCTATCGACACCTATTTTTGAAATGCCTATCGGAAACTACATTTGAAATGCCTATCAGCACCTATATTTGAAATGCCTATCGGCAACCATATCTGGAATGCCTATCGGCACCTATATTTGAAATGCCTATCGGCTTCTGTATCTGAAATGCCTATCGGCACCTATTTTTAAAATGCCAATCGGCAACTATATCTTACATGCCTATCGGCACCTATATCTGAAATGCCTATCGACACCTATATCTGAAATGCCTATCGACACCTATATCTGAAATGCCTATTGACACCTATATCTGAAATGCCTATCGACACCTATATCTGAAATGCCTATCGACACCTATATCTGAAATGCCTATCGACACCTATATCTGAAATGCCTATCGACACCTATTTTTGAAATTCCTATCGGAAACTACATCTGAAATGCCTATCAGCACCTATATTTGAAATGCCTATCGGCAACCATTTCTGGAATACCTATCGGCACCTATATTTGAAATGCCTATCGGCTTCTATATCTGAAATGCCTATCGGCACCTATTTTTAAAATGCCAATCGGCAACTATATCTGAAATGCCTATCGGCACCTATATCTGAAATGCCTATCGACACCTATATCTGAAATGCCTATCGACATCTATATCTGAAATGCCTATCGACACCTATATCTGAAATGCCTTTCGACACCTATATCTGAAATGCCTATCGACACCTATATCTGAAATGCCTATCGACACCTATATCTGAAATGCCTATCGACACCTATATCTGAAATGCCTATCGACACCTATATCTGAAATGCCTATCGACACCTATTTTTGAAATGCCTATCGGAAACTACATCTGAAATGCCTATCAGCACCTTTTGAAATGCCTATCGGCAACCATATCTGGAATGCCTATCGGCACCTATATTTGAAATGCCTATCGGCTTCTATATCTGAAGTTCCTATCGGCACCTATTTTTAAAATGCCAATCGGCAACTATATCTGAAATGCCTATCGGCACCTATATCTGAAATGCCTATCGACACCTATATCTGAAATGCCTCTCGACACCTATATCTGAAATGCCTATCGACACCTATATCTGAAATGCCTATCGACACCTATATCTGAAATGCCTATCGACACCTATATCTGAAATGCCTATCGACACCTATATCTGAAATGCCTATCGACACCTACATCTGAAATGCCTTTCAGCACCTATATTTGAAATGCCTATCGACACCTATATCTGAAATGCCTATCGACACCTATATCTGAAATGCCTATCGACACCTATTTTTGAAATGCCTATCAGCACCTATATTTGAAATGCCTATCGGCAACCATATTATCTGGAATGCCTATCGGCACCTATATTTGAAATGCCTATCGGCTTCTATATCTGAAATGCCTATCGGCACCTATTTTTAAAATGCCAATCGGCAACTATATCTGAAATGCCTATCGGCACCTATATCTGAAATGCCTATCGACACCTATATCTAAAATGCCTATCAACACCTATATCTGAAATGCCTATCGACACCTATATCTGAAATGCCTATCGACACCTATATCTGAAATGCCTATCGACATCTATATAAATGCCTATCGACACCTATATCTGAAATGCGTATCGACACCTATTTTTGAAATGCCTATCGGAAACTACATCTGAAATGCCTATCAGCACCTATATTTGAAATGCCTATCGGCAACCATATCTGGAATGCCTATCGGCACCTATATTTGAAATGCCTATCGGCTTCTATATCTGAAATGCCTATCGGCACCTATTTTTAAAATGCCAATCGGCAACTATATCTGAAATGCCTATCGGCACCTATATCTGAAATGCCTATCGACACCTATATCTGAAATGCCTATCGACACCTATATCTGAAATGCCTATCGACACCTATATCTGAAATGCCTATCGACACCTATATCTGAAATGCCTATCGACACCTATATCTGAAATGCCTATCGACACCTATATCTGAAATGCCTATCGACACCTATATCTGAAATGCCTATCGACACCTATATCTGAAATGCCTATCGACACCTATATCTGAAATGCCTATCGACACCTATTTTTGAAATGCCTATCGGAAACTACATCTGAAATGCCTATCAGCACCTATATTTGAAATGCCTATCGGCAACCATATCTGGAATGCCTATCGGCACCTATATTTGAAATGCCTATCGGCTTCTATATCTGAAATGCCTATCGGCACCTATTTTTAAAATGCCAATCGGCAACTATATCTGAAATGCCTATCGGCACCTATATCTGAAATGCCTATCGACACCTATATCTGAAATGCCTATCGACACCTATATCTGAAATGCCTATCGACACCTATATCTGAAATGCCTATCGACACCTATTTTTGAAATGCCTATCGGAAACTACATCTGAAATGCCTATCGACACCTATATCTGAAATGCCTATCGACACCTATATCTAAAATGCCTATCGACACCTATTTTTGAAATGCCTATCGGAAACTACATCTGAAATGCCTATCAGCACCTATATTTGAAATGCCTATCGGCAACCATATCTGGAATGCCTATCGGCACCTATATTTGAAATGCCTATCGGCTTCTATATCTGAAATGCCTATCGGCACCTATATCTGAAATGCCTATCGACACCTTTATCTGAAATGCCTATCGACACCTATATCTGAAATGCCTATCGACACCTATATCTGAAATGCCTATCGACACCTATATCTGAATAGCCTATCGACACCTATATCTGAAATGCCTATCGACACCTATTTTTGAAATGCCTATCGGAAACTACATCTGAAATGCCTATCAGCACCTATATTTGAAATGCCTATCGGCAACCATATCTGGAATGCCTATCGGCACCTATATTTGAAATGCCTATCGGCTTCTATATCTGAAATGCCTATCGGCACCTATTTTTAAAACGCCAATCGGCAACTATATCTGAAATGCCTATCGGCACCTATATCTGAAATGCCTATCGACACCTATGTCTGAAATGCCTATCGACACCTATATCTGAAATGCCTATCTAAACCTATATCTGAAATGCCTATCGACACCTATATCTGAAATGCCTATCGACACCTATATCTGAAATGCCTATCGACACCTATATCTGAAATGTCTATCGACACCTATATCTGAAATGCCTATCGACACCTATATCTGAAATGCCTATCGACACCTATTTTTGAAATGCCTATCGGAAACTACATTTGAAATGCCTATCAGCACCTATATTTGAAATGCCTATCGGCAACCATATCTGGAATGCCTATCGGCACCTATTTTTGAAATGCCTATCGGCTTCTGTATCTGAAATGCCTATCGGCACCTATTTTTAAAATGCCAATCGGCAACTATATCTTACATGCCTATCGGCACCTATATCTGAAATGCCTATCGACACCTATATCTGAAATGCCTATCGACACCTATATCTGAAATGCCTATTGACACCTATATCTGAAATGCCTATCGACACCTATATCTGAAATGCCTATCGACACCTATATCTGAAATGCCTATCGACACCTATATCTGAAATGCCTATCGACACCTATTTTTGAAATTCCTATCGGAAACTACATCTGAAATGCCTATCAGCACCTATATTTGAAATGCCTATCGGCAACCATTTCTGGAATACCTATCGGCACCTATATTTGAAATGCCTATCGGCTTCTATATCTGAAATGCCTATCGGCACCTATTTTTAAAATGCCAATCGGCAACTATATCTGAAATGCCTATCGGCACCTATATCTGAAATGCCTATCGACACCTATATCTGAAATGCCTATCGACATCTATATCTGAAATGCCTATCGACACCTATATCTGAAATGCCTTTCGACACCTATATCTAAAATGCCTATCGACACCTATATCTGAAATGCCTATCGACACCTATATCTGAAATGCCTATCGACACCTATATCTGAAATGCCTATCGACACCTATATCTGAAATGCCTATCGACACCTATTTTTGAAATGCCTATCGGAAACTACATCTGAAATGCCTATCAGCACCTATATTTGAAATGCCTATCGGCAACCATATCTGGAATGCCTATCGGCACCTATATTTGAAATGCCTATCGGCTTCTATATCTGAAATTCCTATCGGCACCTATTTTTAAAATGCCAATCGGCAACTATATCTGAAATGCCTATCGGCACCTATATCTGAAATGCCTATCGACACCTATATCTGAAATGCCTATCGACACCTATATCTGAAATGCCAATCGACACCTATATCTGAAATGCCTATCGACACCTATATCTGAAATGCCTATCGACACCTATATCTGAAATGCCTATCGACACCTATATCTGAAATGCCTATCGACACCTACATCTGAAATGCCTTTCAGCACCTATATTTGAAATGCCTATCGACACCTATATCTGAAATGCCTATCGACACCTATTTTTGAAATGCCTATCGGAAACTACATCTGAAATGCCTATCAGCACCTATATTTGAAATGCCTATCGGCAACCATATTATCTGGAATGCCTATCGGCACCTATATTTGAAATGCCTATCGGCTTCTATATCTGAAATGCCTATCGGCACCTATTTTTAAAATGCCAATCGGCAACTATATCTGAAATGCCTATCGGCACCTATATCTGAAATGCCTATCGACACCTATATCTGAAATGCCTATCGACACCTATATCTAAAATGCCTATCGACACCTATATCTGAAATGCCTATCGACACCTATATCTGAAATGCCTATCGACACCTATATCTGAAATGCCTATCGACACCTATATAAATGCCTATCGACACCTATATCTGAAATGCGTATCGACACCTATTTTTGAAATGCCTATCGGAAACTACATCTGAAATGCCTATCAGCACCTATATTTGAAATGCCTATCGGCAACCATATCTGGAATGCCTATCGGCACCTATATTTTAAATGCCTATCGGCTTCTATATCTGAAATGCCTATCGGCACCTATTTTTAAAATGCCAATCGGCAACTATATCTGAAATGCCTATCGGCACCTATATCTGAAATGCCTATCGACACCTATATCTGAAATGCCTATCGACACCTATATCTGAAATGCCTATCGACACCTATATCTGAAATGCCTATCGACACCTATATCTGAAATGCCTATCGACACCTATATCTGAAATGCCTATCGACACCTATATCTGAAATGCCTATCGACACCTATATCTGAAATGCCTATCGACACCTATTTTTGAAATGCCTATCGGAAACTACATCTGAAATGCCTATCAGCACCTATATTTGAAATGCCTATCGGCAACCATATCTGGAATGCCTATCGGCACCTATATTTGAAATGCCTATCGGCTTCTATATCTGAAATGCCTATCGGCACCTATTTTTAAAATGCCAATCGGCAACTATATCTGAAATGCCTATCGGCACCTATATCTGAAATGCCTATCGACACCTATATCTGAAATGCCTATCGACACCTATATCTGAAATGCCTATCGACACCTATATCTGAAATGCCTATCGACACCTATATCTGAAATGCCTATCGACACCTATATCTGAAATGCCTATCGACACCTATATCTGAAATGCCTATCGACACCTATTTTTGAAATGCCTATCGGAAACTACATCTGAAATGCCCATCAGCACCTATATTTGAAATGCCTATCGGCAACCATATCTGGAATGCCTATCGGCACCTATATTTGAAATGCCTATCGGCTTCTATATCCGAAATGCCTATCGGCACCTATATCTGAAATGCCTATCGACACCTATATCTGAAATGCCTATCGACACCCATATCTGAAATGCCTATCGACACCTATATCTGAAATGCCTATCGACACCTATATCTGAAATGCCTATCGACACCTATATCTGAAATGCCTATCGACACCTATATCTGAAATGCCTATCGACACCTATTTTTGAAATGCCTATCGGAAACTACATCTGAAATGCCTATCAGCACCTATATTTGAAATGCCTATCGGCAACCATATCTGGAATGCCTATCGGCACCTATATTTGAAATGCCTATCGGCTTCTGTATCTGAAATGCCTATCGGCACCTATTTTTAAAATGCCAATCGGCAACTATATCTTACATGCCTATCGGCACCTATATCTGAAATGCCTATCGACACCTATATCTGAAATGCCTATCGACACCTATTTTTGAAATGCCTATCGGAAACTACATCTGAAATGCCTATCTATCGACACCTATATCTGAAATGCCTATCGACACCTATATCTGAAATGCCTATCGACACCTATATCTGAAATGCCTATCGACACCTATATCTGAAATGCCTATCGACACCTATATCTGAAATGCCTATCGACACCTATATCTGAAATGCCTATCGACACCTATTTTTGAAATGCCTATCGGAAACTACATCTGAAATGCCTATCAGCACCTATATTTGAAATGCCTATCGGCAACCATATCTGGAATGCCTATCGGCACCTATATTTGAAATGCCTATCGGCTTCTGTATCTGAAATGCCTATCGGCACCTATTTTTAAAATGCCAATCGGCAACTATATCTTACATGCCTATCGGCACCTATATCTGAAATGCCTATCGACACCTATATCTGAAATGCCTATCGACACCTATTTTTGAAATGCCTATCGGAAACTACATCTGAAATGCCTATCAGCACCTATATTTGAAATGCCTATCGGCAACCATATCTGGAATGCCTATCGGCACCTATATTTGAAATGCCTATCGGCTTCTATATCTGAAATGCCTATCGGCACCTATATCTGAAATGCCTATCGACACCTATATCTGAAATGCCTATCGACACCTATATCTGAAATGCCTATCGACACCTATATCTGAAATGCCTATCGACACCTATATCTGAATAGCCTATCGACACCTATATCTGAAATGCCTATCGACACCTATTTTTGAAATGCCTATCGGAAACTACATCTGAAATGCCTATCAGCACCTATATTTGAAATGCCTATCGGCAACCATATCTGGAATGCCTATCGGCACCTATATTTGAAATGCCTATCGGCTTCTATATCTGAAATGCCTATCGGCACCTATTTTTAAAACGCCAATCGGCAACTATATCTGAAATGCCTATCGGCACCTATATCTGAAATGCCTATCGACACCTATGTCTGAAATGCCTATCGACACCTATATCTGAAATGCCTATCTAAACCTATATCTGAAATGCCTATCGACACCTATATCTGAAATGCCTATCGACACCTATATCTGAAATGCCTATCGACACCTATATCTGAAATGCCTATCGACACCTATATCCGAAATGCCTATCGACACCTATATCTGAAATGCCTATCGACACCTATTTTTGAAATGCCTATCGGAAACTACATTTGAAATGCCTATCAGCACCTATATTTGAAATGCCTATCGGCAACCATATCTGGAATGCCTATCGGCACCTATATTTGAAATGCCTATCGGCTTCTGTATCTGAAATGCCTATCGGCACCTATTTTTAAAATGCCAATCGGCAACTATATCTTACATGCCTATCGGCACCTATATCTGAAATGCCTATCGACACCTATATCTGAAATGCCTATCGACACCTATATCTGAAATGCCTATCGGCACCTATATATGAGATGCCTATCGACACCTATATCTGAAATGCCTATCGACACCTATATCTGAAATGCCTATCGACACCTATATCTGAAATGCCTATCGACACCTATATCTGAAATGCCTATCGACACCTATATCTGAAATGCCTATCGACACCTACATCTGAAATGCCTTTCAGCACCTATATTTTAAATGCCTATCGACACCTATATCTGAAATGCCTATCGACACCTATTTTTGAAATGCCTATCGGAAACTACATCTGAAATGCCTATCAGCACCTATATTTGAAATGCCTATCGGCAACCATATCTGGAATGCCTATCGGCACCTATATTTGAAATGCCTATCGGCTCTATATCTGAAATGCCTATCGGCACCTATTTTTAAAATGCCAATCGGCAACTATATCTGAAATGCCTATCGACACCTATATCTAAAATGCCTATCGACACCTATATCTGAAATGCCTATCGACACCTATATCTGAAATGCCTATCGACACCTATATCTGAAATGCCTATCGACACCTATATAAATGCCTATCGACACCTATATCTGAAATGCGTATCGACACCTATTTTTGAAATGCCTATCGGAAACTACATCTGAAATGCCTATCAGCACCTATATTTGAAATGCCTATCGGCAACCATATCTGGAATGCCTATCGGCACCTATATTTGAAATGCCTATCGGCTTCTATATCTGAAATGCCTATCGGCTTCTATATCTGAAATGCCTATCGGCACCTATTTTTAAAGTGCCAATCGGCAACTATATCTGAAATGCCTATCGGCACCTATATCTTAAATGCCTATCGACACCTATATCTGAAATGCCTATCGACACCTATATCTGAAATGCCTATCGACACCTATATCTGAAATGCCTATCGACACCTATATCTGAAATGCCTATCGACACCTATATCTGAAATGCCTATCGACACCTATATCTGAAATGCCTATCGACACCTATATCTGAAATGCCTATCGACACCTATTTTTGAAATGCCTATCGGAAACTACATCTGAAATGCCTATCAGCACCTATATTTGAAATGCCTATCGGCAACCATATCTGGAATGCCTATCGGCACCTATATTTGAAATGCCTATCGGCTTCTATATCTGAAATGCCTATCGGCACCTATTTTTAAAATGCCAATCGGCAACTATATCTGAAATGCCTATCGGCACCTATATCTGAAATGCCTATCGACACCTATATCTGAAATGCCTATCGACACCTATATCTGAAATGCCTATCGACACCTATATCTGAAATGCCTATCGACACCTATATCTGAAATGCCTATCGACACCTATATCTGAAATGCCTATCGACACCTATATCTGAAATGCCTATCGACACCTATATCTGAAATGCCTATCGACACCTATTTTTGAAATGCCTATCGGAAACTACATCTGAAATGCCTATCAGCACCTATATTTGAAATGCCTATCGGCAACCATATCTGGAATGCCTATCGGCACCTATATTTGAAATGCCTATCGGCTTCTATATCCGAAATGCCTATCGGCAACCATATCTGGAATGCCTATCGGCACCTATATTTGAAATGCCTATCGGCTTCTATATCTGAAATGCCTATCGGCACCTATTTTTAAAATGCCAATCGGCAACTATATCTGAAATGCCTATCGGCACCTATATCTGAAATGCCTATCGACACCTATATCTGAAATGCCTATTGACACCTATATCTGAAATGCCTATCGACACCTATATCTGAAATGCCTATCGACACCTATATCTGAAATGCCTATCGACACCTATATCTAAAATGCTTATCGACATCTATATCTGAAATGCCTATCGACACCTATATCTGAAATGCCTATCGACACCTATATCTGAAATGCCTATCGACACCTATTTTTGAAATGCCTATCGGAAACTACATCTGAAATGCCTATCAGCACCTATATTTGAAATGCCTATCGGCAACCATATCTGGAATGCCTATCGGCACCTATATTTGAAATGCCTATCGGCTTCTATATCTGAAATGCCTATCGGCACCTATTTTTAAAATGCCAATCGGCAACTATATCTGAAATGCCTTTCGGCACCTATGTCTGAAATGCCTACCGACACCTATATCTGAAATGCCTATCGACACCTATATCTGAAATGCCTATCGACACCTATATCTGAAATGCCTATCGGCACCTATATCTGAAATGCCTATCGACACCTATATCTGAAATGCCTATCGACACCTATATCTGAAATGCCTATCGACACCTATATCTGAAATGCCTATCGACACCTATTTTTGAAATGCCTATCGGAAACTACATATGAAATGCCTATCAGCACCTATATTTGAAATGCCTATCGGCAACCATATCTGGAATGCCTATCGGCACCTATATTTGAAATGCCTATCGGCTTCTATATCTGAAATGCCTATCGGCACCTATTTTTTAAATGCCAATCGGCAACTATATCTGAAATGCCTATCGGCACCTATATCTGAAATGCCTATCGACACCTATATCAGAAATGCCTATCGACACCTATATCTAAAATGCCTATCGACACCTATATCTGAAATGCCTATCGACACCTATATCTGAAATGCCTATCGACACCTATATCAAAAATGCCTATCGACACCTATATCTGAAATGCCTATCGACACCTATATCTGAAATGCCTATCGACACCTATATCTGAAATGCCTATCGACACCTATTTTTCAAATGCCTATCGGAAAATACATCTGAAATGCCTATCAGCACCTATATTTGAAATGCCTATCGGCAACCATATCTGGAATGCCTATCGGCACCTATATTTGAAATGCCTATCGGCTTCTATATCTGAATTGCCTATCGGCACCTATTTTTAAAATGCAAATCGGCAACTATATCTGAAATGCCCATCGGCACCTATATCTGAAATGCCTATCGACACCTATATCTGAAATGCCTATCGACACCTATATCTGAAATGCCTATCGACACCTATTTTTGAAATGCCTATCGGAAACTACATCTGAAATGCCTATCAGCACCTATATTTGAAATGCCTATCGGCAACCATATCTGGAATGCCTATCGGCACCTATATTTGAAATGCCTATCGGCTTCTATATCTGAAATGCCTATCGGCACCTATTTTTAAAATGCCAATCTGCAACTATATCTGAAATGCCTATCGGCACCTATATCTGAAATGCCTATCGACACCTATATCTGAAATGCCTATCGACACCTATATCTGAAATTCCTATCGACACCTATATCTGAAATGCCTATCGACACCTATATCTGAAATGCCTATCGACACCTATATCTGAAATGCCTATCGACACCTATATCTGAAATGCCTATCGACACCTATATCTGAAATGCCTATCGACACCTATTCTTGAAATGCCTATCGGAAACTACATCTGAAATGCCTATCAGCACCTATATTTGAAATGCCTATCGGCAAATATATCTGGAATGCCTATCGGCACCTATATTTGAAATGCCTATCGGCTTCTATATCTGAAATGCCTATCGGCACCTATTTTTAAAATGCCAATCGGCAACTATATCTGAAATGCCTATCGGCACCTATATCTGAAATGCCTATCGACACCTATATCTGAAATGCCTATCGACACCTATATCTGAAATTCCTATCGACACCTATATCTGAAATGCCTATCGACACCTATATCTGAAATGCCTATCGACACCTTTATCTGAAATGCCTATCGACACCTATATCTGAAATGCCTATCGACACCTATATCTGAAATGCCTATCGACACCTATATCTGAAATGCCTATCGACACCTATTTTTGAAATGCCTATCGGAAACTACATCTGAAATGCCTATCAGCACCTATATTTGAAATGCCTATCGGCAACCATATCTGGAATGCCTATCGGCACCTATATTTGAAATGCCTATCGGCTTCTATATCTGAAATGCCTATCGGCACCTATTTTTAAAATGCCAATCGGCAACTATATCTGAAATGCCTATCGGCACCTATATCTGAAATGCCTATCGACACCTATATCTGAAATGCCTATCGACACCTATATCTGAAATGCCTATCGACACCTATATCTGAAATGCCTATCGACACATATATCTGAAATGCCTATCGACACCTATATCTGAAATGCCTATCGACACCTATATCTGAAATGCCTATCGACACCTATATCTGAAATGTCTATCGACACCTATTTTTGAAATGCCTATCGGAAACTACATCTGAAATGCCTATCAGCACCTATATTTGAAATGCCTATCGGCAACCATATCTGGAATGCCTATCGGCACCTATATTTGAAATGCCTATCGGCTTCTATATCTGAAATGCCTATCGGCACCTATTTTTCAAATGCCAATCGGCAACTATATCTGAAATGCCTATCGGCACCTATATCTGAAATGCCTTTCGACACCTATATCTGAAATGCCTATCGACACCTATATCTAAAATGCCTATCGACACCTATTTTTGAAATGCCTATCGGAAACTACATCTGAAATGCCTATCAGCACCTATATTTGAAATGCCTATCGGCAACCATTTCTGGAATACCTATCGGCACCTATATTTGAAATGCCTATCGGCACCTATATCTGAAATGCCTATCGACACCTATATCTGAAATGCTTATCGACACCTATATCTGAAATGCCTATCGACACCTATATCTGAAATGCCTATCGACACCTATATCTGAAATGCCTATCGACACCTATATCTGAAATGCCTATCGACACCTATATCTGAAATGTCTATCGACACCTATATCTGAAATGCCTATCGACACCTATATCTAAAATGCCTATCGACACCTATTTTTGAAATGCCTATCGGAAACTACATCTGAAATGCCTATCAGCACCTATATTTGAAATGCCTATCGGCAACCATATCTGGAATGCCTATCGGCACCTATATTTGAAATGCCTATCAGCTTCTATATCTGAAATGCCTATCGGCACCTATTTTTAAAATGCCAATCGGCAACTATATCTGAAATGCCTATCGGCACCTATATCTGAAATGCCTATCGACACCTATATCTGAAATGCCTATCGACACCTATATCTGAAATGCCTATCGACACCTATATCTGAAATGCCTATCGACACCTATATCTGAAATGCCTATCGACACCTATATCTGAAATGCCTATCGACACCTATATCTGAAATGCCTATCGACACCTATATCTGAAATGCCTATCGACACCTATATCTGAAATGCCTATCGACACCTATTTTTGAAATGCCTATCGGAAACTACATCTGAAATGCCTATCAGCACCTATATTTGAAATGCCTATCGGCAACCATATCTGGAATGTCTATCGGCACCTATATTTGAAATGCCTATCGGCTTCTATATCTGAAATGCCTATCGGCACCTATTTTTAAAATGCCAATCGGCAACTATATCTGAAATGCTTATCGGCACCTATATCTGAAATGCCTATCGACACCTATATCTGAAATGCCTATCGACACCTATATCTAAATGCCTATCGACACCTATATCTGAAATGCCTATCGACACCTATATCTGAAATGCCTATCGACACCTATATCTGAAATGCCTATCGACACCTATATCTGAAATGCCTATCGACACCTATATCTGAAATGCCTATCGACACCTATTTTTGAAATGCCTATCGGAAACTACATCTGAAATGCCTATCAGCAGCTATATTTGAAATGCCTATCGGCAACCATATCTGAAATGCCTATCGGCACCTATATTTGAAATGCCTATCGGCTTCTATATCTGAAATGCCTATCGGCACCTATTTTTAAAATGCCAATCGGCAACTATATCTGAAATGCCTATCGGCACCTATATCTGAAATGCCTATCGACACCTATAAATGAAATGCCTATCGACACCTATATCTGAAATGCCTATCGACACCTATATCTGAAATGCCTATCGACACCTATATCTGAAATGCCTATCGACACCTTTATCTGAAATGCCTATCGACACCTATATCTGAAATGCCTATCGACACCTATATCTGAAATGCCTATCGACACCTATTTTTGAAATGCCTATCGGAAACTACATCTGAAATGCCTATCAGCACCTATATTTGAAATGCCTATCGGCACCTATATCTGAAATGCCTATCGGGACCTATATCTGAAATGCCTATCGACACCTATATCTGAAATGCCTATCGACACCTATATCTGAAATGCCTATCGACACCTATATCTGAAATGCCTATCGACACCTATATCTGAAATGCCTATCGACACCTATATCTGAAATGTCTATCGACACCTATATCTGAAATGCCTATCGACACCTATATCTAAAATGCCTATCGACACCTATTTTTGAAATGCCTATCGGAAACTACATCTGAAATGCCTATCAGCACCTATATTTGAAATGCCTATCGGCAACCATATCTGGAATGCCTATCGGCACCTATATTTGAAATGCCTATCGGCTTCTATATCTGAAATGCCTATCGGCACCTATTTTTAAAATGCCAATCGGCAACTATATCTGAAATGCCTATCGGCACCTATATCTGAAATGGCTATCGACACCTATATCTGAAATGCCTATCGACACCTATATCTGAAATGCCTATCGACACCTATATCTGAAATGCCTATCTACACCTATATCTGAAATGCCTATCGACACCTATATCTGAAATGTCTATCGACACCTATATCTGAAATGCCTATCGACACCTATATCTAAAATGCCTATCGACACCTATTTTTGAAATGCCTATCGGAAACTACATCTGAAATGCCTATCAGCACCTATATTTGAAATTCCTATCGGCAACCATATCTGGAATGCCTATCGGCACCTATATTTGAAATGCCTATCGGCTTCTATATCTGAAATGCCTATCGGCACCTATTTTTAAAATGCCAATCGGCAACTATATCTGAAATGTCTATCGGCACCTATACCTGAAATGCCTATCGACACCTATATCTGAAATGCCTATCGACACCTATATTTGAAATGACTATCGACACCTATATCTGAAATGCCTATCGACACCTATATCTGAAATGCCTATCGACACCTATATCTGAAATGCCTATCGACACCTATATCTGAAATGCCTATCGACACCTATATCTGAAATGCCTATCGACACCTATTTTTGAAATGCCTATCGGAAACTACATCTGAAATGCCTATCAGCACCTATATTTGAAATGCCTATCGGCAACCATATCTGGAATGTCTATCGGCACCTATATTTGAAATGCCTATCGGCTCCTATATCTGAAATGCCTATCGGCACCTATTTTTAAAATGCCAATCGGCAACTATATCTGAAATGCCTATCGACACCTATATCTGAAATGCCTATCGACACCTATATCTGAAATGCCTAGCGACACCTATATCTGAAATGCCTATCGACACCTATTTTTAAAATGCCTATCGGAAACTACATCTGAAATGCCTATCAGCACCTATATTTGAAATGCCTATCGGTAACCAGATCTGGAATGCCTATCGGCACCTATATTTGAAATGCCTATCGGCTTCTATATCTGAAATGCCTATCGGCACCTATTTTTAAAATGCCAATCGGCAACTATATCTGAAATGCCTATCGGCACCTATATCTGAAATGCCTATCGACACCTATATCTGAAATGCCTATCGACACCTATATCTGAAATGCCTATTGACACCTATATCTGAAATGCCTATCGACACCTATATCTGAAATGCCAATCGACACCTATATCTGAAATGCCTATTGACACCTATATCTGAAATACCTATCGACACCTATATCTGAAATGCCTATCGACACCTATATCTGAAATGCCTATCGACACCTATTTTTTAAATGCCTATCGGAAACTACATCTGAAATGCCTATCAGCACCTATATTTGAAATGCCTATCGGCAACCATATCTGGAATGCCTATCGGCACCTATATTTGAAATGCCTATCGGCTTCTATATCTGAAATGCCTATCGGCACCTATTTTTAAATTGCCAATCGGCAACTATATCTGAAATGCCTATCGGCACCTATATCTGAAATGCCTATCGACACCTATATCTGAAATGCCTATTGACACCTATATCTGAAATGCCTATCGACACCTATATCTGAAATGCCTATCGACACCTATATCTGAAATGCCTATCGACACCTATATCTAAAATGCCTATCGACACCTATATCTGAAATGCCTATCGACACCTATATCTGAAATGCCTATCGACACCTATTTTTGAAATGCCTATCGGAAACTACATCTGAAATGCCTATCAGCACCTATATTTGAAATGCCTATCGGCAACCATATCTGGAATGCCTATCGGCACCTATATTTGAAATGCCTATCGGCTTCTATATCTGAAATGCCTATCGGCACCTATTTTTAAAATGCCAATCGGCAACTATATCTGAAATGCCTATCGGCACCTATGTCTGAAATGCCTACCGACACCTATATCTGAAATGCCTATCGACACCTATATCTGAAATGCCTATCGACACCTATATCTGAAATGCCTATCGGCACCTATATCTTAAATGCCTATCGACACCTATATCTGAAATGCCTATCGACACCTATATCTGAAATGCCTATCGACACCTATATCTGAAATGCCTATCGACACCTATTTTTGAAATGCCTATCGGAAACTACATATGAAATGCCTATCAGCACCTATATTTGAAATGCCTATCGGCAACCATATCTGGAATGCCTATCGGCACCTATATTTGAAATGCCTATCGGCTTCTATATCTGAAATGCCTATCGGCACTTATTTTTAAAATGCCAATCGGCAACTATATCTGAAATGCCTATCGGCACCTATATCTGAAATGCCTATCGACACCTATATCTGAAATGCCTATCGACACCTATATCTGAAATGCCTATCGACACCTATATCTGAAATGCCTATCGACACCTATATCTGAAATGCCTATCGACACCTATATCAAAAATGCCTATCGACACCTATATCTGAAATGCCTATCGACACCTATATCTGAAATGCCTATCGACACCTATATCTGAAATGCCTATCGACACCTATTTTTCAAATGCCTATCGGAAACTACATCTGAAATGCCTATCAGCACCTATATTTGAAATGCCTATCGGCAACCATATCTGGAATGCCTATCGGCACCTATATTTGAAATGCCTATCGGCTTCTATATCTGAAATGCCTATCGGCACCTATTTTTAAAATGCCAATCGGCAACTATATCTAAAATGCCTATCGGCACCTATATCTGAAATGCCTATCGACACCTATATCTGAAATGCCTATCGACACCTATATCTGAAATGCCTATCGACACCTATATCTGAAATGCCTATCGACACCTATATCTGAAATGCCTATCGACACCTATATCTGAAATGCCTATCGACACCTATATCTGAAATGCCTATCGACACCTATTTTTGAAATGCCTATCGGAAACTACATCTGAAATGCCTATCAGCACCTATATTTGAAATGCCTATCGGCAACCATATCTGGAATGCCTATCGGCACCTATATTTGAAATGCCTATCGGCTTCTATATCTGAAATGCCTATCGGCACCTATTTTTAAAATGCAAATCGGCAACTATATCTGAAATGCCTATCGGCACCTATATCTGAAATGCCTATCGACACCTATATCTGAAATGCCTATCGACACCTATATCTGAAATGCCTATCGACACCTATTTTTGAAATGCCTATCGGAAACTACATCTGAAATGCCTATCAGCACCTATATTTGAAATGCCTATCGGCAACCATATCTGGAATGCCTATCGGCACCTATATTTGAAATGCCTATCGGCTTCTATATCTGAAATGCCTATCGGCACCTATTTTTAAAATGCCAATCTGCAACTATATCTGAAATGCCTATCGGCACCTATATCTGAAATGCCTATCGACACCTATATCTGAAATGCCTATCGACACCTATATCTGAAATTCCTATCGACACCTATATCTGAAATGCCTATCGACACTTATATCTGAAATGCCTATCGACACCTATATCTGAAATGCCTATCGACACCTATATCTGAAATGCCTATCGACACCTATGTCTGAAATGCCTATCGACACCTATTCTTGAAATGCCTATCGGAAACTACATCTGAAATGCCTATCAGCACCTATATTTGAAATGCCTATCGGCAACCATATCTGGAATGCCTATCGGCACCTATATTTGAAATGCCTATCGGCTTCTATATCTGAAATGCCTATCGGCACCTATTTTTAAAATGCCAATCGGCAACTATATCTGAAATGCCTATCGGCACCTATATCTGAAATGCCTATCGACACCTATATCTGAAATGCCTATCGACACCTATATCTGAAATTCCTATCGACACCTATATCTGAAATGCCTATCGACACCTATATCTGAAAAGCCTATCGACACCTATATCTGAAATGCCTATCGACACCTATATCTGAAATGCCTATCGACACCTATATCTGAAATGCCTATCGACACCTATATCTGAAATGCCTATCGACACCTATTTTTGAAATGCCTATCGGAAACTACATCTGAAATGCCTATCAGCACCTATATTTGAAATGCCTATCGGCAACCATATCTGGAATGCCTATCGGCACCTATATTTGAAATGCCTATCGGCTTCTATATCTGAAATGCCTATCGGCACCTATTTTTAAAATGCCAATCGGCAACTATATCTGAAATGCCTATCGGCACCTATATCTGAAATGCCTATCGACACCTATATCTGAAATGCCTATCGACACCTATATCTGAAATGCCTATTGACACATATATCTAAAATGCCTATCGACACCTATTTTTGAAATTCCTATCGGAAACTACATCTGAAATGCCTATCAGCACCTATATTTGAAATGCCTATCGGCAACCATATCTGGAATGCCTATCGGCACCTATATTTGAAATGCCTATCGGCTTCTATATCTGAAATGCCTATCGGCACCTATTTTTAAAATGCCAATCGGCAACTATATCTGAAATGCCTATCGGCACCTATATCTGAAATGCCTATCGACACCTATATCTGAAATGCCTATCGACACCTATATCTGAAATGCCTATCGACACCTATATCTGAAATGCCTATCGACACCTATATCTGAAATGCCTATCGACACCTATATCTGAAATGCCTATCGACACCTATATCTGAAATGCCTATCGACACCTATATCTGAAATGCCTATCGACACCTATTTTTGAAATGCCTATCGGAAACTACATCTGAAATGCCTATCAGCACCTATATTTGAAATGCCTATCGGCAACCATATCTGGAATGCCTATTGGCACCTATATTTGAAATGCCTATCGGCTTCTATATCTGAAATGCCTATCGGCACGTATTTTTAAAATGCCAATCGGCAACTATATCTGAAATGCCTATCGACACCTATATCTGAAATGCCTATCGACACCTATATCTGAAATGCCTATCGACACCTATATCTGAAATGCCTATCGACACCTATATCTGAAATGCCTATCGACACCTATATCTGAAATGCCTATCGACACATATATCTGAAATGCCTATCGACACCTCTTTTTGAAATGCCTATCGGAAACTACCTCTGAAATGCCTATCAGCACCTATATTTGAAATTCCTATCGGCAACCATATCTGGAATGCCTATCGGCACCTATATTTGAAATGCCTATCGGCTTCTATATCTGAAATGCCTATCGGCACCTATTTTTAAAATGCCAATCGGCAACTATATCTGAAATGCCTATCGGCACCTATATCTGAAATGCCTATCGATACCTATATCTGAAATGCCTATCGACACCTATATCTGAAATGCCTATCGACACCTATATCTGAAATGCCTATCGACACCTATATCTGAAATGCCTAACGACACCTATATCTGAAATGCCTATCGACACCTATTTTTGAAATGCCTATCGGAAACTACATCTGAAATGCCTATCAGCACCTATATTTGAAATGCCTATCGGCAACCATATCTGGAATGCCTATCGGCACCTATATTTGAAATGCCTATCGGCTTCTATATCTGAAATGCCTATCGGCACCTATTTTTAAAATGCCAATCGGCAACTATATCTGAAATGCCTATCGGCACCTATATCTGAAATGCCTATCGACACCTATATCTGAAATGCCTATCGACACCTATATCTGAAATGCCTATCGACACCTATATCTGAAATGCCTATCGACACCTATATCTGAAATACCTATCGACACCTATATATGAAATGCCTATCGACACCTATATCTGAAATGCCTATCGACACCTATATCTGAAATGCCTATCGACACCTATATCTGAAATGCCTATCGACACCTATATCTGAAATGCCTATCGACACCTATATCTGAAATACCTATCGACACCTATAACTGAAATGCCTATCGACACCTATATCTGAAATGCCTATCGACACCTATTTTTTAAATGCCTATCGGAAACTACATCTGAAATGCCTATCAGCACCTATATTTGAAATGCCTATCGGCAACCATATCTGGAATGCCTATCGGCACCTATATTTGAAATGCCTATCGGCTTCTATATCTGAAATGCCTATCGGCACCTATTTTTAAAATGCCAATCGGCAACTATATCTGAAATGCCTATCGGCACCTATATCTGAAATGCCTGTCGACACCTATATCTGAAATGCCTATCGACACCTATATCTGAAATGCCTATCGACACCTATATCTGAAATGCCTATCGACACCTATATCTGAAATGCCTATCGACACCTATATCTGAAATGCCTAACGACACCTATATCTGAAATGCCTATCGACACCTATTTTTGAAATGCCTATCGGAAACTACATCTGAAATGCCTATCAGCACCTATATTTGAAATGCCTATCGGCAACCATATCTGGAATGCCTATCGGCACCTATATTTGAAATGCCTATCGGCTTCTATATCTGAAATGCCTATCGGCACCTATTTTTAAAATGCCAATCGGCAACTATATCTGAAATGCCTATCGGCACCTATATCTGAAATGCCTATCGACACCTATATCTGAAATGCCTATCGACACCTATATCTGAAATACCTATCGACACCTATATCTGAAATGCCTATCGACACCTATATCTGAAATGCCTATCGACACCTATTTTTTAAATGCCTATCGGAAACTACATCTGAAATGCCTATCAGCACCTATATTTGAAATGCCTATCGGCAACCATATCTGGAATGCCTATCGGCACCTATATTTGAAATGCCTATCGGCTTCTATATCTGAAATGCCTATCGGCACCTATTTTTAAAATGCCAATCGGCAACTATATCTGAAATGCCTATCGGCACCTATATCTGAAATGCCTATCGACACCTATATCTGAAATGCCTATTGACACCTATATCTGAAATGCCTATCGACACCTATATCTGAAATGCCTATCGACACCTATATCTGAAATGCCTATCGACACCTATATCTAAAATGCCTATCGACACCTATATCTGAAATGCTTATCGACACCTATATCTGAAATGCCTATCGACACCTATTTTTGAAATGCCTATCGGAAACTACATCTGAAATGCCTATCAGCACCTATATTTGAAATGCCTATCGGCAACCATATCTGGAATGCCTATCGGCACCTATATTTGAAATGCCTATCGGCTTCTATATCTGAAATGCCTATCGGCACCTATTTTTAAAATGCCAATCGGCAACTATATCTGAAATGCCTATCGGCACCTATGTCTGAAATGCCTACCGACACCTATATCTGAAATGCCTATCGACACCTATATCTGAAATGCCTATCGACACCTATATCTGAAATGCCTATCGGCACCTATATCTGAAATGCCTATCGACACCTATATCTGAAATGCCTATCGACACCTATATCTGAAATGCCTATCGACACCTATATCTGAAATGCCTATCGACACCTATTTTTGAAATGCCTATCGGAAACTACATATGAAATGCCTATCAGCACCTATATTTGAAATGCCTATCGGCAACCATATCTGGAATGCCTATCGGCACCTATATTTGAAATGCCTATCGGCTCCTATATCTGAAATGCCTATCGGCACCTATTTTTAAAATGCCAATCGGCAACTATATCTGAAATGCCTATCGGCACCTATATCTGAAATGCCTATCGACACCTATATCTGAAATGCCTATCGACACCTATATCTGAAATGCCTATCGACACATATTTTTCAAATGCCTATCGGAAACTACATCTGAAATGCCTATCAGCACCTATATTTGAAATGCCTATCGGCAACCATATCTGGAATGCCTATCGGCACCTATATTTGAAATGCCTATCGGCTTCTATATCTGAAATGCCTATCGGCACCTATTTTTAAAATGCCAATCGGCAACTATATCTGAAATGCCTATCGGCACCTATATCTGAAATGCCTATCGACACCTATATCTGAAATGCCTATCGACACCTATATCTAAATGCCTGTCGACACCTATATCTGAAATGCCTATCGACACCTATATCTGAAATGCCTATCGACACCTATATCTGAAATGCCTATCGACACCTATATCTGAAATGCCTATCGACACCTATTTTTGAAATTCCTATCGGAAACTACATCTGAAATGCCTATCAGCACCTATATTTGAAATGCCTATCGGCAACCATATCTGGAATGCCTATCGGAAACCTATATTTGAAATGCCTATCGGCTTCTATATCTGAAATGCCTATCGGCACCTATTTTTAAAATGCCAATCTGCAACTATATCTGAAATGCCTATCGGCACCTATTTCTGAAATGCCTATCGACACCTATATCTGAAATGCCTATCGACACCTATATCTGAAATTCCTATCGACACCTATATCTGAAATGCCTATCGACACCTATATCTGAAATGCCTATCGACACCTATATCTGAAATGCCTATCGACACCTATATCTGAAATGCCTATCGACACCTATATCTGAAATGCCTATCGACACCTATTTTTGAAATGCCTATCGGAACCTACATCTGAAATGCCTATCAGCACCTATATTTGAAATGCCTATCGGCAACCATATCTGGAATGCCTATCGGCACCTATATTTGAAATGCCTATCGGCTTCTATATCTGAAATGCCTATCGGCACCTATTTTTAAAATGCCAATCGGCAACTATATCTGAAATGCCTATCGGCACCTATATCTGAAATGCCTATCGACACCTATATCTGAAATGCCTATCGACACCTATATCTGAAATTCCTATCGACACCTATATCTGAAATGCCTATCGACACCTATATCTGAAATGCCTATCGACACCTATATCTGAAATGCCTATCGACACCTATATCTGAAATGCCTATCGACACCTATATCTGAAATGCCTATCGGCACCTATTTTTAAAATGCCAATCGGCAACTATATCTGAAATGCCTATCGGCACCTATATCTGAAATGCCTATCGACACCTATATCTGAAATGCCTATCGACACCTATATCTAAATGCCTGTCGACACCTATATCTGAAATGCCTATCGACACCTATATCTGAAATGCCTATCGACATCTATATCTGAAATGCCTATCGACACCTATATCTGAAATGCCTATCGACACCTATTTTTGAAATGCCTATCGGAAACTACATCTGAAATGCCTATCAGCACCTATATTTGAAATGCCTATCGGCAACCATATCTGGAATGCCTATCGGAAACCTATATTTGAAATGCCTATCGGCTTCTATATCTGAAATGCCTATCGGCACCTATTTTTAAAATGCCAATCTGCAACTATATCTGAAATGCCTATCGGCACCTATTTCTGAAATGCCTATCGACACCTATATCTGAAATGCCTATCGACACCTATATCTGAAATTCCTATCGACACCTATATCTGAAATGCCTATCGACACCTATATCTGAAATGCCTACGGACACCTATATCTGAAATGCCTATCGACACCTATATCTGAAATGCCTATCGACACCTATATCTGAAATGCCTATCGACACCTATTTTTGAAATGCCTATCGGAACCTACATCTGAAATGCCTATCAGCACCTATATTTGAAATGCCTATCGGCAACCATATCTGGAATGCCTATCGGCACCTATATTTGAAATGCCTATCGGCTTCTATATCTGAAATGCCTATCGGCACCTATTTTTAAAATGCCAATCGGCAACTATATCTGAAATGCCTATCGGCACCTATATCTGAAATGCCTATCGACACCTATATCTGAAATGCCTATCGACACCTATATCTGAAATTCCTATCGACACCTATATCTGAAATGCCTATCGACACCTATATCTGAAATGCCTATCGACACCTATATCTGAAATGCCTATCGACACCTATATCTGAAATGCCTATCGACACCTATATCTGAAATGCCTATCGACACCTATATCTGAAATGCCTATCGACACCTATTTTTGAAATGCCTACCGGAAACTACATCTGAAATGCCTATCAGCACCTATATTTGAAATGCCTATCGGCAACCATATCTGGAATGCCTATCGGCACCTATATTTGAAATGCCTATCGGCTTCTATATCTGAAATGCCTATCGGCACCTATTTTTAAAATGCCAATCGACAACTATATCTGAAATGCCTATCGGCACCTATATCTGAAATGCCTATCGACACCTATATCTGAAATGCCTATCGACACCTATATCTGAAATGCCTATCGACACCTATATCTGAAATGCCTATCGACACCTATATCTGAAATGCCTATCGACACCTATATCTGAAATGCCTATCGACACCTATATCTGAAATGCCTATCGATACCTATTTTTGAAATTCCTATCGGAAACTACATCTGAAATGCCTATCAGCACCTATATTTGAAATGCCTATCGTCAACCATATCTGGAATGCCTATCGGCACCTATATTTGAAATGCCTATCGGCTTCTATATCTTAAATGCCTATCGGCACCTATTTTTAAAATGCCAATCGGCAACTATATCTGAAATGCCTATCGGCACCTATATCTGAAATGCCTATCGACACCTATATCTGAAATGCCTATCGACACCTATATCTGAAATGCCTATCGACACCTATATCTGAAATGCCTATCGACACCTATATCTGAAATGCCTATCGACACCTATATCTGAAATGCCTATCGACACCTATATCTGAAATGCCTATCGACACCTATTTTTGAAATGCCTATCGGAAACTACATCTGAAATGCCTATCAGCACCTATATTTGAAATGCCTATCGGCAACCATATCTGGAATGCCTATTGGCACCTATATTTAAAATGCCTATCGGCTTCTATATCTGAAATGCCTATCGGCACCTATTTTTAAAATGCGAATCGGCAACTATATCTGAAATGCCTATCGACACCTATATCTGAAATGCCTATCGACACCTATATCTGAAATGCCTATCGACACCTATATATGAAATGCCTATCGACACCTATATCTGAAATGCCTATCGACACCTATATCTAAAATGCCTATCGACACCTATATCTGAAATGCCTATCGACACCTATATCTGAAATGCCTATCGACACCTATATCTGAAATGCCTATCGACACCTATATCTAAAATGCCTATCGACACCTCTTTTTGAAATGCCTATCGGAAACTACCTCTGAAATGCCTATCAGCACCTATATTTGAAATTCCTATCGGCAACCATATCTGGAATGCCTATCGGCACCTATATTTGAAATGCCTATCGGTTCTATATCTGAAATGCCTATCGGCACCTATTTTTAAAATGCCATTCGGCAACTATATCTGAAATGCCTATCGGCACCTATATCTGAAATGCCTATCGATACCTATATCTGAAATGCCTATCGACACCTATATCTGAAATGCCTATCGACACCTATATCTGAAATGCCTATCGACACCTATATCTGAAATGCCTATCGACACCTATATCTGAAATGCCTATCGACACCTATATCTGAAATGCCTATCGACACCTATATCTGAAATGCCTATCGACACCTATTTTTGAAATGCCTATCGGAAACTACATCTGAAATGCCTATCAGCACCTATATTTGAAATGCCTATCGGCAACCATATCTGGAATGCCTATCGGCACCTACATTTTAAAAGCCTATCGGCTTCTATATCTGAAATGCCTATCGGCACCTATTTTTAAAATGCCAATCGGCAACTATATCTGAAATGCCTATCGGCACCTATATCTGAAATGCCTATCGACACCTATATCTGAAATGCCTATCGACACCTATATCTGAAATGCCTATCGACACCTATATCTGAAATGCCTATCGACACATATATCTGAAATGCCTATCGACACCTATATCTGAAATGCCTATCGACACCTATATCTGAAATGCCTATCGACACCTATATCTGAAATGCCTATCGACACCTATATCTGAAATGCCTATCGACACCTATATCTGAAATGCCTATCGACACCTATTTTTGAAATGCCTACCGGAAACTACATCTGAAATGCCTATCAGCACCTATATTTGAAATGCCTATCGGCAACCATATCTGGAATGCCTATCGGCACCTATATTTGAAATGCCTATCGGCTTCTATATCTGAAATGCCTATCGGCACCTATTTTTAAAATGCCAATCGACAACTATATCTGAAATGCCTATCGGCACCTATATCTGAAATGCCTATCGACACCTATTTTTGAAATGCCTATCGACACCTATATCTGAAATGCCTATCGACACCTATTTTTGAAATGCCTATCGACACCTATATCTGAAATGCCTATCGACACCTATTTTTGAAATGCCTATCGGAAACTACATCTGAAATGCCTATCAGCACCTATATTTGAAATGCCTATCGGCAACCATATCTGGAATGCCTATCGGCACCTATATTTGAAATGCCTATCGGCTTCTATATCTGAAATGCCTATCGGCACCTATTTTTAAAATGCCAATCGGCAACTATATCTGAAATGCCTATCGGCACCTATATCTGAAATGCCTATCGACACCTATATCTGAAATGCCTATTGACACCTATATCTGAAATGCCTATCGACACCTATATCTGAAATGCCTATCGACACCTCTATCTGAAATGCCTATCGACACCTATATCTGAAATGCCTATCGACACCTATAACTGAAATGCCTATCGACACCTATTTTTGAAATGCCTATCGGAAACTACATCTGAAATGCCTATCAGCACCTATATTTGAAATGCCTATCGGCAACCATATCTGGAATGCCTATCGGCACCTATATTTGAAATGCCTATCGGCTTCTATATCTGAAATGCCTATCGGCACCTATTTTTAAAATGCCAATCGGCAACTATATCTAAAATGCCTATCGGCACCTATATCTGAAATGCCTATCGACACCTATATCTGAAATGCCTATCGACACCTATATCTGAAATGCCTATCGACACCTATATCTGAAATGCCTATCGACACCTATATCTGAAATGCCAATCGACACCTATATCTGAAATGCCTATCGACACCTATATCTGAAATGCCTATCGACACCTATTTTTTAAATGCCTATCGGAAACTACATTTGAAATGCCTATCAGCACCTATATTTGAAATGCCTATCGGCAACCATATCTGGAATGCCTATCGGCACCTATATTTGAAATGCTTATCGGCTTCTATATCTGAAATGCCTATCGGCACCTATTTTTAAAATGCCAATCGGCAACTATATCTGAAATGCCTATCGGCACCTATATCTGAAATGCCTATCGACACTTATATCTGAAATGCCTATCGACACCTATATCTGAAATGCCTATCGACACCTATATCTGAAATGCCTATCGACACCTATATCTGAAATGCCTATCGACACCTATATCTGAAATGCCTATCGACACCTATATCTGAAATGCCTATCGACACCTATATCTGAAATGCCTATCGACACCTATATCTGAAATGCCTATCGACACCTATTTTTGAAATGCCTATCGTTAACTACATCTGAAATGCCTATCAGCACCTATATATGGAATGCCTATCGGCAACCATATCTGGAATGCCTATCGGCACCTATATTTGAAATGCCTATCGGCTTCTATATCTGAAATGCCTATCGGCACCTATTTTTAAAATGCCAATCGGCAACTATATCTGAAATGCCTATCGGCACCTATATCTGAAATGCCTATCGACACCTATATCTGAAATGCCTATTGACACCTATATCTGAAATGCCTATCGACACCTATATCTGAAATGCCTATCGACACCTCTATCTGAAATGCCTATCGACACCTATATCTGAAATGCCTATCGACACCTATAACTGAAATGCCTATCGACACCTATTTTTGAAATGCCTATCGGAAACTACATCTGAAATGCCTATCAGCACCTATATTTGAAATGCCTATCGGCAACCATATCTGGAATGCCTATCGGCACCTATATTTGAAATGCCTATCGGCTTCTATATCTGAAATGCCTATCGGCACCTATTTTTAAAATGCCAATCGGCAACTATATCTAAAATGCCTATCGGCACCTATATCTGAAATGCCTATCGACACCTATATCTGAAATGCCTATCGACACCTATATCTGAAATGCCTATCGACACCTATATCTGAAATGCCTATCGACACCTATATCTGAAATGCCAATCGACACCTATATCTGAAATGCCTATCGACACCTATATCTGAAATGCCTATCGACACCTATTTTTTAAATGCCTATCGGAAACTACATTTGAAATGCCTATCAGCACCTATATTTGAAATGCCTATCGGCAACCATATCTGGAATGCCTATCGGCACCTATATTTGAAATGCTTATCGGCTTCTATATCTGAAATGCCTATCGGCACCTATTTTTAAAATGCCAATCGGCAACTATATCTGAAATGCCTATCGGCACCTATATCTGAAATGCCTATCGACACTTATATCTGAAATGCCTATCGACACCTATATCTGAAATGCCTATCGACACCTATATCTGAAATGCCTATCGACACCTATATCTGAAATGCCTATCGACACCTATATCTGAAATGCCTATCGACACCTATATCTGAAATGCCTATCGACACCTATATCTGAAATGCCTATCGACACCTATATCTGAAATGCCTATCGACACCTATTTTTGAAATGCCTATCGTTAACTACATCTGAAATGCCTATCAGCACCTATATATGGAATGCCTATCGGCAACCATATCTGGAATGCCTATCGGCACCTATATTTGAAATGCCTATCGGCTTCTATATCTGAAATGCCTATCGGCACCTATTTTTAAAATGCCAATCGGCAACTATATCTGAAATGCCTATCGGCACCTATATCTGAAATGCCTATCGACACCTATATCTGAATGCCTATCGACACCTATATCTGAAATGCCTATCGACACCTATATCTGAAATGCCTATCGACACCTATATCTGAAATGCCTATCGACACCTATATCTGAAATGCCTATCGACACCTATATCTGAAATGCCTATCGACACCTATATCTGAAATGCCTATCGACACCTATTTTTGAAATGCCTATCGGAAACTACATCTGAAATGCCTATCAGCACCTATATTTGAAATGCCTATCGGCAACCATATCTGGAATGCCTATCGACACCTATATTTGAAATGCCCATCGGCTTCTATATCTGAAATGCCTATCGGCACCTATTTTTAAAATGCCAATCGGCAACTATATCTGAAATGCCTATCGGCACCTATATCTGAAATGCCTATCGACACCTATATCTGAAATGCCTATCGACACCTATATCTGAAATGCCTATCGACACCTATATCTGAAATGCCTATCGACACCTATATCTGAAATGCCTATCGACACCTATATCTGAAATGCCTATCGACACCTATATCTGAAATGCCTATCGACACCTATATCTGAAATGCCTATCGACACCTATTTTTGAAATGCCTATCGGAAACTACATCTGAAATGCCTATCAGCACCTATATTTGAAATGCCTATCGGCAACCATATCTGGAATGCCTATCGGCACCTATATTTGAAATGCCTATCGGCTTCTATATCTGAAATGCCTATCGGCACCTATTTTTAAAATGCCAATCGGCAACTATATCTGAAATGCCTATCGGCACCTATATCTGAAATGCCTATCGACACCTATATCTGAAATGCCTATCGACACCTATATCTGAAATGCCTATCGACACCTCTATCTGAAATGCCTATCGACACCTATATCTGAAATGCCTATCGACACCTATATCTGAAATGCCTATCGACACCTATTTTTGAAATGCCTATCGGAAACTACATCTGAAATGCCTATCAGCAGCTATATTTGAAATGCCTATCGGCAACCATATCTGGAATGCCTATCGGCACCTATATTTGAAATGCCTATCGGCTTCTATATCTGAAATGCCTATCGGCACCTATTTTTAAAATGCCAATCGGCAAATATATCTGAAATGCCTATCGGCACCTATATCTGAAATGCCTATCGACACCTATAAATGAAATGCCTATCGACACCTATATCTGAAATGCCTATCGACACCTATATCTGAAATGCCTATCGACACCTATATCTGAAATGCCTATCGACACCTTTATCTGAAATGCCTATCGACACCTATATCTGAAATGCCTATCGACACCTATATCTGAAATGCCTATCGACACCTATTTTTGAAATGCCTATCGGAAACTACATCTGAAATGCCTATCAGCTACTATATTTGAAATGCCTATCGGCAACCATATCTGGAATGCCTATCGGCACCTATATTTGAAATGCCTATCGGCTTCTATATCTGAAATGCCTATCGGCACCTATTTTTAAAATGCCAATCCGCAACTATATCTGAAATGCCTATCGGCACCTATATCTGAAATGCCTATCGGGACCTATATCTGAAATGCCTATCGACACCTATATCTGAAATGCCTATCGACACCTATATCTGAAATGCCTATCGACACCTATATCTGAAATGCCTATCGACACCTATATCTGAAATGCCTATCGACACCTATATCTGAAATGTCTATCGACACCTATATCTGAAATGCCTATCGACACCTATATCTAAAATGCCTATCGACACCTATTTTTGAAATGCCTATCGGAAACTACATCTGAAATGCCTATCAGCACCTATATTTGAAATGCCTATCGGCAACCATATCTGGAATGCCTATCGGCACCTATATTTGAAATGCCTATCGGCTTCTATATCTCAAATGCCTATCGGCACCTATTTTTAAAATGCAAATCGGCAACTATATCTGAAATGCCTATCGGCACCTATATCTGAAATGGCTATCGACACCTATATCTGAAATGCCTATCGACACCTATATCTGAAATGCCTATCGACACCTATATCTGAAATGCCTATCTACACCTATATCTGAAATGCCTATCGACACCTATATCTGAAATGTCTATCGACACCTATATCTGAAATGCCTATCGACACCTATATCTAAAATGCCTATCGACACCTATTTTTGAAATGCCTATCGGAAACTACATCTGAAATGCCTATCAGCACCTATATTTGAAATTCCTATCGGCAACCATATCTGGAATGCCTATCGGCACCTATATTTGAAATGCCTATCGGCTTCTATATCTGAAATGCCTATCGGCACCTATTTTTAAAATGCCAATCGGCAACTATATCTGAAATGTCTATCGGCACCTATACCTGAAATGCCTATCGACACCTATATCTGAAATGCCTATCGACACCTATATTTGAAATGACTATCGACACCTATATCTGAAATGCCTATCGACACCTATATCTGAAATGCCTATCGACACCTATATCTGAAATGCCTATCGAC
>JAVRKA010000698.1:0-62819 GCA_034508555.1 Venustoraphidia nigricollis | reverse complement strand
ACATCTAAAATGCCTATCGGCACCTATTTTTAAATGCCAATCGGCAACTATATCTGAAATGCCTATCGGCACCTATATCTAAATGCCTATCGGCACCTATTTTTGAAATGCCTATCGGAAACTACATCTGAAATGTCTATCAGCACCTATATTTGAAATGCCTATCGGCAACCATATCTGGAATGCCTATCGGCACCTATATTTGAAATGCCTATCGGAAACTACATCTGAAATGCCTATCAGCACTTATATTTGAAATGCCTATCGGCAACCATATCTGGAATGCCTATCGGCACATATATTTGAAATGCCTATCGGCTTCTATATCTGAAATGCCTATCGGCACCTATTTTTAAAATGCCAATCGGCAACTATATCTTAAATGCCTATCGGCACCTATATCTGAAATGCCTATCGGCACCTGTTTTTAAAATGCCAATCGGCAACTATATCTGAAATGCCTATCGGCACCTATTTTTGAAATGCCTATCGGAAACTACATCTGAAATGCCCATCAGCACTTATATTTAAAATGCCTATCGGCAACCATATCTGGAATGCCTATCGGCACCTATATTTGAAATGCCTATCGGCTTCTATATCTGACATGCCTATCGGCACCTATTTATAAAACGCCAATCGGCTTCTATATCTGAAATGCCTATCGGCACCTGTTTTTAAAATGCCAATCGGCAACTATATCTGAAATGCCTATCGGCACATATATCTGAAATGCCTATCGGCACCTATTTTTGAAATGCCTATCGGAAACTACATCTGAAATGCCTATCACCACCTATATTTGAAATGCCTATCGGCAACCATATCTGAAATGCCTATCGACACCTATATTTGAAATACCTATCGGCTTCTATATCTGAAATGCCTATCGGCACCTATTTTTAAAATGCCAATCGGCAACTATATCTGATACGCCTATCGGCACCTATATCTGAAATGCCAATCGGCACCAATTTTTGAAATGCCTATCGGAAACTACATCTGTAATTACTATCTGCTCCTATATTTGAAATGCCTTTCGGCAACCATATCTGAAATGCCTATCGACACCTATATTTGAAATACCTATCGGCTTCTATACCTGAAATGCCTATCGGCACCTATATCTGAAATGCCTATCGGCTACAATTTTTTAAATGCCTATCGGAAACTACATCTAAAATGCCTAACAGCACCTATATTTGAAATGCCTATCGGCAAGCATATCTGGAATGCCTATCGGCACCTATATTTGAAATGCCTATCGGCTTCTATATCTGAAATGCCTATCGGCACCTATTTTTAAAATGCCAATTGGCAACTATATCTGAAATGCCTATCGGCACTTATATCTGAAATGCCTATCGGCACCTATTTTTGAAATGTCTATCGGAAACTACATCTGAAATGCCTATCAGCACGTATATTTGAAATGCCTATCGGCAACCATATCTGAAATGCCTATCGACACCTATATTTGAAATACCTATCGGCATTTATATCTGAAATGCTTGTCAACACCTATTTTTAAAATGCCAATTGGCAACTATATCTGAAATGCCTATAGGCACCTATATCTGAAATGCCTATCGGCACCTATTTTTAAAATGCCTATCGGAAACTACATCTGAAATGCATATCAGCACCTATATTTGAAATGCCTATCGTCAACCATATCTGAAATGCCTATCGACACCTATATTTGAAATACCTATCGGCTTCTATATCTGAAATGCCGATCGGCACCTATTTTTGAAATGCCTATCGGAAACTACATCTGAAATGCCTATCAGCACCTATATTTGAAATGCCTATCGGCAACCATATCTGAAATGCCTATCGACACCTATATTTGAAATACCTATCGGCTTCTATATCTGAAATGCCTATCAACACCTATTATTAAAATGCCAATCGGCAACTATATCTGAAATGCCTATAAGCACCTATATCTGAAATGCCTACCGGCACCTATTTTTAAAATGCCTATCGGAAACTACATCTGAAATGCCTATCAACACATTTTATTAAAATGCCAATCGGCAACAATATCTGAAATGCCTATCGACACCTATATTTGAAATACCTATCGGCTTCTATATCTGAAATGCCTATCAACACCTATTATTAAAATGCCAATCGGCAACCATATCTGAAATGCCTATCGACACCTATATTTGAAATACCTATCGGCTTCTATATCTGAAATGCCTATCGGCACCTATTTTTAAAATGCCAATCGGTAACTATATCTGAAATGCCTATCGGCACCTATATCTGAAATGCCTATCGGCACCAATTTTTGAAATGCCTATCGGAAAAAACATCTGGAATGCCTATCAGCACATATATTTGAAATGCCTATCGGCAACCATATCTGGAATGTCTATCGGCACCTATATTTGAAATGTCTATCGGCTTCTATATCTGAAATGCCTATCGACACCTATTTTTAAAATGCCAAACGGCAACTATATCTGAAATGCCTATCGGCACCTATATCTGAAATGCCTATCGGCAATCATATCTGAAATGCTTATCGGCACCTATATTTGAAATGCCTATCGGCTTCTATATCTGAAATATGCCTATCGGCACCTATTTTTGTAATGCCAATCGGCAACTATATATGAAATGCCTATCGGCACCTATATCTGAAATGCCTATCGGCTTCTATATCTGAAATGCCTATCAACACCTATTTTTAAAATGCCAATCGGCAACTATATCTGAAATGCCTATCGGCACCTATATCTGAAATGCCTATCGGCACCTATATCTAAAATTCCTATCGGCACCAATTTTTGAAATGCCTATCGGAAACTACATCTAAAATGCCTATCAGCACCTATATTTGAAATGCCTATCGGCAACCATATCTGGAATGCTTATCGGCACCTATATTTGAAATACCTATCGGCTTCTATATCTGAAATGCCTTTCAACACCTATTTTTAAAATGCCAATCGGCAACTATATCTGAATTGCCTATCGGCACCTATATCTGAAATGCCTATCGGCACCAATTTTTGAAATGCCTATCGGAAACTACATCGGAAATGCCTATCAGCACCTTTATTTGAAATGCCTATCGGCAATCATATCTGGAATGCTTATCGGCACCTATATTTGAAATGCCTATCGGCTTCTATATCTGAAATGCCTATCGGCACCTATTTTTGTAATGCCAATCGGCAACTATATATGAAATGCCTATCGGCACCTATATCTGAAATGCCTATCGGCACCTATATCTGAAATGCCTATCGGCACCTATATCTAAAATGCCTATCGGCACCAATTTTTGAAATGCCTATCGGAAACTACATCTAAAATGCCTATCAGCACCTATATTTGAAATGCCTATCGGCAACCATATCTGGAATGCTTATCGGCACCTATATTTGAAATACCTATCGGCTTCTATATCTGAAATGCCTTTCAACACCTATTTTTAAAATGCCAATCGGCAACTATATCTGAATTGCCTATCGGCACCTATATCTGAAATGCCTATCGGCACCAATTTTTGAAATGCCTATCGGAAACTACATCGGAAATGCCTATCAGCACCTTTATTTGAAATGCCTATCGGCAATCATATCTGGAATGCTTATCGGCACCTATTTTTGAAATGCCTATCGGAAACTACATCTGAAATGCCTATCAGCACCTATATTTGAAATGCCTATCGGCAACCATATCTGGAATGCCTATCGGCACCTATATTTGAAATGCCTATCGGCTTCTATATCTGAAATGCCCATCGGCACCTATTTTTAAAATGGCTATCGGCAACTATATCTGAAATGCCTATCGGCACCTATATCTGAAATGCCTATCGGCACCTATTTTTGAAATGCCTATCAGCACCTATATCAGAAATGCCTATCGGCAACCAGATCTGGAATGCCTATCGGCACCTATGTTTGAAATGCCTATCGGCTTCTATATCCCTAATGCCTATCGGCACCTATTTTTAAAATGCCAATCGGCAACTATATCTGAAATGCCTATCGGCACCTATATCTGAAATGCCTATCGGCACCCATTTTTGAAATGCCTATCGAAAACTACATCTGAAATGCCTATCAGCACCTATATTTGAAATGCCTATCGGCAACCATATTTGGAATGCCTATCGGCACCTATATTTGAAATGCCTATCGGCTTCAATATCTGAAATGCCTATCGGCACCTATTTTTAAAATGCCAATCGGCAACTATATCTGAAGCGCCTATCGGCACCTATATCTGAAATGCCTATCGGCACCTATTTTTGAAATGCCTATCGAAAACTACATCTGAAATGCCTATCAGCCCCTATATTTGAAATGCCTATTGGCAACCACATCAGAAATGCCTATCGGCACCTATATCTGAAATGCCTTTCGGCATTTATATCTGAAATGCCTATCGACACTTATATTTGAAATGCCTATCGGCACCTATATTTTAAATGGTTATCGGCATTTATATCTGATATGCCTATCGGCATCTATATCTGAAATGCCTATCGGCACCTATTTTTGAGATGACTATCGGAAACTACATCTAAAATGCCTATCGGCACCTATTTTTAAAATGCCAATCGGCAACTATATCTGAAATGCCTATCGGCTTCTATATCTGAAATGACTATCGGCACCTATTTTTGAAATGCCTATCGGAAACTACATCTGAAATGCCTATCAGCACCTATATTTGAAATGCCTATCGGCAACAATATCTGGAATGCCTATCGGCACCTATATTTGAAATGCCTATCGGCTTCTATATCTGAAATGCCTATCGGCACCTATTTTTAAAATGCCAATCGGCAACTATATCTGAAATGCCTATCAGCACCTATATTTGAAATGCCTATCGGCAACCATATCTAAAATGCCTATCGACACCTATATTTGAAATACCTATCGGCTTCTATATCTGAAATGCCTATCGGCACCTATTTTTAAAATGCCAATCGGCAACTATATCTGAAATGCCTATCGGCACCTATATCTAAAATGCCAATCGGCACCAATTTTTGAAATGCCTATCGGAAACTACATCTGAAATGCCTATCAGCACCAATATTTGAAATGCCTATCGGCAACCATATCTGAAATGCCTATCGACACCTATATTTGAAATACCTATCGGCTTCTATATCTGAAATGCCTATCGGCACCTATTTTTAAAATGCCAATCGGCAACTATATCTGAAATGCCTATCGGCACCTATATCTGAAATGCCTATCGGCACCAATTTTTGAAATGCCTATCGGAAACTACATCTGAAATGCCTATCAGCACCTATATTTGAAATGCCTATCGGAAACCATATCTGGAATGCCTATCGGCACCTATATTTGAAATGCCTAACGGCTTCTTTATCTGAAATGCCTATCGACACCTATTTTTAAAATGCCAATTGGCTACTATATCTGAAATGCCTATCGGCACCTATATCTGAAATGCCTATCGGTACCTATTTTTGAAATGCCTATCGGAAACTACATCTGAAATGCCTATCAGCACTTATATTTGAAATGCCTATCGGCAACCATATCTGGAATGTTTATCGGCACCTATATTTGAAATGCCTATCGGCTTCTATATCTGAAATGCCTATCGACACCTATTTTTAAAATGCCAATTGGCAACTATATCTGAAATGTTTATCGGCATCTATATCTGAAATGCCTATCGGTACGTATTTTTGAAATGCCTATCGGAAACTACATCTGTAATGCCTATCAGCACTTATATTTGAAATGCCTATCGGCAACCATATCTGGAATGTTTATCGGCACCTATATTTGAAATGCCTATCGGCTTCTATATCTGAAATGCCTATCGGCACCTATTTTTAAAATGCCAATCGGCAACTATATCTGAAATGCCTATCGGCACTTATATCTGAAATGCCTATCGGCACCTATTTTTGAAATGCCTATCGGAAACTACATCTAAAATGCCTATCAGCACCTCATTTGAAATGCCTAACGGCAACCATATCTGAAATGCCTATCGACACCTATATTTGAAATACCTATCGGCTTATATATCTGAAATGCCTATCGGCACCTATTTTTAAAATGCCAATCAGTAACTATATCTGAAATGCCTATCGGCACCTATATCTGAAATGCCTATCGGCACCAATTTTTTAAATGCCTATCGGAAACTACATCTGTAATGCCTATCAGCACCTATATTTGAAATGCCTATCGGCAACCATATCTGGAATGCCTATCGGCACCTATATTTGAAATGCCTATCGGCTTCTATATCTGAAATGCCTATCGGCACCTATTTTTAAAATGCCAATCGGCAACGATATCTGAATCACCTATGGGCACCTATATCTGAAATGCCTATCGGCACCTATTTTTGAAATGCCTATCGGAAACTACATCTGAAATGCCTATCACACCTATATTTGAAATGATTATCGGCAACCATATCTGAAATGCCTATCGACACCTATATTTGAAATACCTATCGGCTTCTATATCTGAAATGCCTATCGGCACCTATTTTTAAAATGCCAATCGGTAACTATATCTGAAATGCCTATCGGCACCTATATCTGAAATGCCTATCGGCACCAATTTTTGAAATGCCTATCGAAAACTACATCTGAAATGCCTATCAGCACCTATATTTGAAATGCCTATCGGCAACAATATCTGGAATGCCTATCGGCACCTATATTTAAAATGCCTATCGGCTTCTATATCTGAAATGCCTATCGGCACCTATATCTGAAATGCCTATCGGCACCTATTTTTGAAATGCCTATCGGAAACTACATCTGAAATGCCTATCAGCACCTATATTTGAAATGCCTATCGGCAACCATATCTGGAATGCCTATCGGCACCTATATTTAAAATGCCTATCGGCTTCTATATCTGAAATGCCTATAGGCACCTATTTTAAAAATTGCTATCGGCAACTATATCTGAAATGCCTATCGGCACCTATATCTGAAATGCCTATCGGCACCTATTTTTGAAATGCCTATCGGAAACTACATCTGAAATGCCTATCAGCACCTCAATTTGAAATGCCTATCGGCAACCATATCTAGAATGCCTATGGGCACCTATATTTGAAATGCCTATCGGCTTCTATATCTGAAATGCCTATCGGCACCTATTGTTAAAATGCCGATCGGCAAATATATCTGAAATGCCTATCGGCACCTATATCTGAAATGCCTATCGGCACCAATTTTTGAAATGCCTATCGGAAACTACATCTGAAATGCCTATCAGCACCTATATTTGAAATGCCTATCGGCAACATTATCTGGAATGCCTATCGGCACTTATATTTTAAATGCCTATCGGCTTCTATATCTGAAATGCCTTTCGGCACTTATTTTTAAAATGCCAATCGGCAACTATATCTGAAATGCCTATCGGCACCTATATCTGAAATGCCTATCGGCACCTATTTTTGAAATGCCTATTGGAAACTACATCTGAAATGCCTATCAGCACCTATATTTGATATGCCTATCGGCAACAATATCTGGAATGCCTATCGGCACCTATATTTGAAATGCCTATCGGCTTCTATATCTGAAATGCCTATCGGCACCTATTTTTAAAATGCCAATCGGCAACTATATCTGAAATGCCTATCGGCACCTATATCTGAAATGCATATCGGCACCTATTTTTGAAATGCCTATCGGAAACTACATCTGAAATGCCTATCAGCACCAATATTTGAAATGCCTATCGGCAACCATATCTGAAATGCCTATCGACACCTATATTTGAAATAACTATCGACTTCTATATCTGAAATGCCTATCGGCACCTATTTTTAAAATGCCAATCGGCAACTATATCTGAAATGCCTATCGGCACCTATATCTAAAATGCCAATCGGCACCAATTTTTGAAATGCCTATCGGAAACTACATCTGAAATGCCTATCAGCACCAATATTTGAAATTCCTATCGGCAACCATATCAGAAATGCCTATCGACACCTATATTTGAAATACATATCGGCTTCTATATCTGAAATGCTTATCGGCACCTCTTTTTAAAATGCCAATCGGCAACTATATCTGAAATACCTATCGGCACCTATATCTGAAATGCCTATCGGCACCAATTTTTGAAATGCCTATCGGAAACTACATCTGAAATGCCTATCAGCACCTATATTTGAAATGCCTATCGGCAACCATATCTGGAATGCCTATCGGCACCTATATTTGAAATGCCTAACGGCTTCTTTATCTGAAATGCCTATCGACACCTATTTTTAAAATGCCAATTGGCTACTATATCTGAAATGCCTATCGGCACCTTTATCTGAAATGCCTATCGGTACCTATTTTTGAAATGCCTATCGGACACTACATCTGAAATGCCTATCAGCACTTATATTTGAAATGCCTATCGGCAACCATATCTGGAATGCCTATTGGCACCTATATTTGAAATGCCTATCGGCTTCTATATCTGAAATGCCTATCGGCGCCTATTTTTAAAATGCCAATCGGCAACTATATCTGAAATGCCTATCGGCACCTATTTTTAAAATGCCAATCGGCAACGATATCTGAATCGCCTATGGGCACCTATATCTGAAATGCCTATCGGCACCTTTTTTTGAAATGCCTATCGGAAACTACATCTGAAATGCCTATCACACCTATATTTGAAATGATTATCGGCAACCATATCTGAAATGCCTATCGACACCTATATTTGAAATACCTATCGGCTTCTATATCTGAAATGCCTATCGGCACCTATTTTTAAAATGCCAATCGGTAACTATATCTGAAATGCCTATCGGCACCTATATCTGAAATGCCTATCGGCACCAATTTTTGAAATGCCTATCGAAAACTACATCTGAAATGCCTATCAGCACCCGTTATTTGAAATGCCTATCGGCAACAATATCTGGAATGCCTATCGGCACCTATATTTAAAATGCCTATCGGCTTCTATATCTGAAATGCCTATCGGCACCTATATCTGAAATGCCTATCGGCACCTATTTTTGAAATGCCTATCGGAAACTACATCTGAAATGCCTATCAGCACCTATATTTGAAATGCCTATCGGCAACCATATCTGGAATGCCTATCGGCACCTATATTTAAAATGCCTATCGGCTTCTATATCTGAAATGCCTATAGGCACCTATTTTAAAAATTGCTATCGGCAACTATATCTGAAATGCCTATCGGCACCTATATCTGAAATGCCTATCGGCACCTATTTTTGAAATGCCTATCGGAAACTACATCTGAAATGCCTATCAGCACCTCCATTTGAAATGCCTATCGGCAACCATATCTAGAATGCCTATGGGCACCTATATTTGAAATGCCTATCGGCTTCTATATCTGAAATGCCTATCGGCACCTATTGTTAAAATGCCGATCGGCAAATATATCTGAAATGCCTATCGGCACCTATATCTGAAATGCCTATCGGCACCAATTTTTGAAATGCCTATCGGAAACTACATCTGAAATGCCTATCAGCACCTATATTTGAAATGCCTATCGGCAACATTATCTGGAATGCCTATCGGCACTTATATTTTAAATGCCTATCGGCTTCTATATCTGAAATGCCTTTCGGCACTTATTTTTAAAATGCCAATCGGCAACTATATCTGAAATGCCTATCGGCACCTATATCTGAAATGCCTATCGGCACCTATTTTTGAAATGCCTATTGGAAACTACATCTGAAATGCCTATCAGCACCTATATTTGATATGCCTATCGGCAACAATATCTGGAATGCCTATCGGCACCTATATTTGAAATGCCTATCGGCTTCTATATCTGAAATGCCTATCGGCACCTATTTTTAAAATGCCAATCGGCAACTATATCTGAAATGCCTATCGGCACCTATATCTGAAATGCATATCGGCACCTATTTTTGAAATGCCTATCGGAAACTACATCTGAAATGCCTATCAGCACCAATATTTGAAATGCCTATCGGCAACCATATCTGAAATGCCTATCGACACCTATATTTGAAATAACTATCGACTTCTATATCTGAAATGCCTATCGGCACCTATTTTTAAAATGCCAATCGGCAACTATATCTGAAATGCCTATCGGCACCTATATCTAAAATGCCAATCGGCACCAATTTTTGAAATGCCTATCGGAAACTACATCTGAAATGCCTATCAGCACCAATATTTGAAATTCCTATCGGCAACCATATCAGAAATGCCTATCGACACCTATATTTGAAATACATATCGGCTTCTATATCTGAAATGCTTATCGGCACCTCTTTTTAAAATGCCAATCGGCAACTATATCTGAAATACCTATCGGCACCTATATCTGAAATGCCTATCGGCACCAATTTTTGAAATGCCTATCGGAAACTACATCTGAAATGCCTATCAGCACCTATATTTGAAATGCCTATCGGCAACCATATCTGGAATGCCTATCGGCACCTATATTTGAAATGCCTAACGGCTTCTTTATCTGAAATGCCTATCGACACCTATTTTTAAAATGCCAATTGGCTACTATATCTGAAATGCCTATCGGCACCTTTATCTGAAATGCCTATCGGTACCTATTTTTGAAATGCCTATCGGACACTACATCTGAAATGCCTATCAGCACCTATAGTTGAAATGCCTATCGGCTTCTATATCTGAAATGCCTATCGGCGCCTATTTTTAAAATGCCAATCGGCAACTATATCTGAAATGCCTATCGGCACCTATATCTGAAATGCCTATCGGCACCTATTTTTTAAATTTCTTTCGCAAACTACATCTGAAATGCCTATCTGCTCCTTTATTTAAAATGCCTATCGGCAACCATATCTGAAAAGCCTATCGACACCTATATTTGAAATACCTATCGGCTTCTATATCTGAAATGCCTATCGGCACCTGTTTTTAAAATGCCAATCGGCAACTATATCTGAAATGCCTATTGGCACCTATATCTGAAATGCCTATCGGCATCAATATTTGAAATGCCTATCGGAAACTACATCTAAAAGGCCTATCAGCACCTATATTTGAAATGCCTATCGGCAACCATATCTGGAATGCCTATCGGCACCTATATTTGAAATGCCTATCGGCTTCTATATCTGAAATGCCTATCGGCACCTATTTTTAAAATGCCAATCGGCAACTATATCTGAATTGCCTATCGGCACCTATATCTGAAAAGCCTATCGGCACCTATTTTTGAAATGTCTTTCAGAAACTACATCTGAAATGCCTATCTGCTCCTATATTTGAAATGCCTATCGGCAACCATATCTGAAATGCCCCTCGACCCCTATATTTGAAATACCTATCGGCTTCTATATCTGAAATGCCTATCGGCACCTGTTTTTAAAATGCCAATCGGCAACTATATCTGAACTGCCTATCGGCACCTATATCTGAAATGCCTATAGGCATCAATTTTTGAAATGCCTATCGGAAACTACATCTTAAATGCCTATCAGCACCTATACTTGAAATGCCTATCGGCAACCATATCTGGAATGCCTATCGGCACCTATATTTGAAATGCCTATCGGCTTCTATATCTGAAATGCCTGTCGGCACCTATTTTTAAAATGCCAATTGGCAACTATATCTGAAATGCCTATCGGCACCTATATCTGAAATGCCTATCGGCACCTATTTTTGAAATGCCTATCGGAAACTACATCTGAAATGCCTATCAGCACCTATATTTGAAATGCCTATCGGCAACCATATCTGGAATGCCTATTGGCACTTATATTTAAAATGCCTATCGACTTCTATATCTGAAATGCCTATCGGCACCTATTTTTAAAATGCCAATCGGCAACTATATCTGAAATGCCTATCGGCACCTATATCTGAAATGCCTATCGGCACCTATTTTTTAAATGTCTATCGGAAACTACATCTGAAATGCCTATCAGCACCTATATTTGAAATGCCTATCGTCAAGCATATCTGAAATGCCTATCGACACCTATATTTGAAATACCTATCGGCTTCTATATCTGAAATGCCTATCGACACCTATTTTTAAAATGCCAATCGGCAACTATATCTGAAATGCCTATCGGAACCTGTATCTGAAATGCCTATCGGCACCTATTTTTGAAATGCCTATCGGAAACTACATCTGAAATGCCTATCAGCACCTATATTTGAAATGCCTATCGTCAACCATATCTGAAATGCCAATCGACACCTATATTTGAAATACCTATCGGCATCTATATCTGAAATGCCTATCAACACCGATTTTTAAAATACCAAACGGCAACTATATCTGAAATGCCTATCGGCACCTATATCTGAAATGCCTATCGGCAACAATTTTTGAAATGCCTATCGGAAACTACATCTGAAATGCCTATCAGCACCTATATTTGAAATGCCTATCGGCAACCATATCTGGAATGCCTAACGGCACCTATATTTGAAATGCCTATCGGCTTCTATATCTGAAATGCCTATCGGCACCTATTTTTAAAATGGCTATCGGCAACTATATCTAAATTGCCTATCGGCACCTATATCTGAAATGCCTATCGGCACCTATTTTTGAAATGCCTATCGGAAACTACATCTGAAATGCCTATCAGCACCTATATTTGAAATGCCTATCGGCAACCATATCTGAAATGCCTATCGGCACCTATATTTGAAATGCCTATCGGCTTCTATATCTAAAATGCCTATCGGCACCTATTTTTCAAATGCCTATCGGAAACTACATCTGAAATGCCTATCAGCACCTATATTTGAAATGCCTATCGGCAAATATATCTGGAATGCCTATCGGCACCTATATTTGAAATGCCTATCGGCTTCTATATCTGAAATGCCTATCGGCACCTATTTTTAAAATGGCTATCGGCAACTATATCCTAAATGCCTATCGGCACCTATATCTGAAATGCCTATCGGCACCTATTTTTGAAATGCCTATCGGAAACTACATCTGAAATGCCTATCAGCACCTATATTTGAAATGCCTATCGGCAACCATATCTGGAATGCCTATCGGCACCTATATTTGAAATGCCTATCGGCTTCTATATCTGAAATGCCTATCGGCAGCTATTTTTAAAATGCAAATCGGCAACTATATCTGAAAGACTATCGGCACCTATATCTGTAATGCCTATCGGCACCTATTTTTGAAATGCCTATCGGAAACTACAACTGAAATGCCTATCAGCACCTATTTTTAAAATGCCAATCGGCAACTATATCTGAAGTGCCTATCATCACCTATATCTGAAATGCCTATCGACACCTATTTTTGAAATGCCTATCGAAAACTACATCTGAAATGCCTATCAGCACCTATATTTGAAATGCCTATCGGCAACCACATCAGAAATGCCTATCGGCACCTATATCTGAAATGCCTTTTGGCATTTATATCTGAAATGCCTATCGATACCTATATTTGAAATGCCTATCGGCACTTATATTTTAAATGCCTATCGGCAACTATATCAGATATGCCTATCGGCACCTATATCTAAAATGCCTATCGGCACCTATTTTTGAAATGCCTATCGGAAACTACATCTAAAATGCCTATCGGCACCTATTTTTAAAATGCCAATCGGCAACTATATCTGAAATGCCTATCGGCACCTATATCTAAATGCCTATCGGTACCTATTTTTGAAATGCCTATCGGAAACTACATCTGAAATGCCTATCAGCACCTATGTTTGAAATGCCTATCGGCAATCATATCTGGAATGCCTATCGGCACCTATATTTGAAATGCCTATCGGAAACTACATCTGAAATGCCTATCAGCACTTATATTTGAAATGCCTATCGGCAACCATATCTGGAATGCCTATCGGCACCTATATCTGAAATGCAAATCTTCACCTATTTTTGAAATGTCTTTCGGAAACTACATCTGAAATGCCTATCAGCACCTATATTTGAAATGCCTATCGGCAACCATATCTGGAATGCCTATTGGCACCTATATTTGAAATGCCTATCGGCTTCTATATCTGAAATGCCTATCGGCACTTATTTTTAAAATGCCAATCGGCAACTATATCTGATATGCCTATCGGCACCTATATCTGAAATGCCTATCGGCACCTATTTTTGAAATGCCTATCGGAAACTACATCTGAAATGCCTATCAGCACCTATATTTGAAATGCCTATCGGCAACAATATCTGGAATGCCTATCGGCACCTATATTTGAAATGCCTATCGGCTTCTATATCTAAAATGCCTATCGGCACCTATTTTTAAAATGCCAATCGGCAACTATATCTGAAGTGCCTATCGGCACCTATATCTGAAATGCCTATCGGCACCTATTTTTGAAATGCCTATCGGAAACTACATCTGAAATGCCTATCAGCACCTATATTTGAAATGCCTATCGGCAACAATGTCTTGAATGCCTATCGGCACCTATATTTGAAATGCCTATCGGCTTCTATATCTGAAATGCCTATCGGCACCTATTTTTAAAATGCCAATCGGCAACTATATCTGAAGTGCCTATCGGCACCTATATCTGAAATGCCTATCGGCAACCATATCTGGAATGCTTATCGGCACCTATATTTGAAATGCCTATCGGCCTCTATATCTGAAATGCCTATCGGCACTTATTTTTAAAATGCCAATCGGCAACTATATCTGAAATGCCTATCGGCACCTATATCTGAAATGCCTATCGGCACCTATTTTTGAAATGCCTATTGGAAACTACATCTGAAATGCCTATCAGCACCTATATTTAAAATGCTTATCGGCAATCATATCTGGAATGCCTATCGGCACCTATATTTGAAATGACTATCGGCTTCTATATCTGAAATGCCTATCGGCACCTATTTTTAAAATGCCAATTGGCAACTATATCTGGAATGCCTATCGGCACCTATATCTGAAATGCCTTTCGGCACCTATTTTTGAAATGCCTATCGGAAACTACATCTGAAATGCCTATCAGCACCTATATTTGAAATGCCTATCGGCAAACATATCTGGAATGCCAATCGGCACCTATATTTGAAATGCCTATCGGCTTCTATATCTGAAATGCCTATCGGCACCTATTTTTAAAATGCCAATCGGCAACTATATCTGAAATGCCTATCGACACCTATATCTGAAATGCCTATCGGCACCTATTTTTTAAATGCCTATCGGAAACTACATCTGAAATGCCTATCAGCACCTATATTTGAAATGCCTATCGTCAACTATATCTGAAATGCCTAACGACACCTATATTTGAAATACCTATCGGCTTCTATATATGAAATGCCTATCGGCACCTATTTTTAAAATGTTAATCGGTAACTATATCTGAAATGCCTATCGGCACCTATATCTGAAATGCCTATCGGCACCAATTTTTGAAATGCCTATCGGAAAATACATCCTGAATGCCTATCAGCACCTATATTTGAAATGCCTATCGGCAACCATATCTGGAATGCCTATCGGCACCTATATTTGAAATGCCTATCGGCTTCTATATCTGAAATGCCTATCGACACCTATTTTTAAAATGCCAATCGGCAACTATATCTGAAATGCCTATCGGCACCTATATCTGAAATGCCTATCGGCATCTATTTTTGAAATGCCTATCGGAAACTACATCTGAAATGCCTATCAGCACCTATATTTGAAATGCCTATCGGCAACCATATCTGAAATGTCTATCGACACCTGTATTTGAAATACCTATCGGCTTCTATATCTGAAATGCCTATCAACACCTATTTTTAAAATGCCAATCGGCAACTATATCTGAAATGCCTATCGGCACCTATATCTGAAATGCCTATCGGCACCAATTTTTGAAATGCCTATCGGAAACTACATCTGAAATGCCTATCAGCACCTATATTTGAAATGCCTATCGGCAACCATATCTGGAATGCTTATCGGCACCTATATTTGAAATGCCTATCGGCTTCTATATCTGAAATGCCTATCGGCACCTATTTTTGTAATGCCAATCGGCAACTATATCTGAAATGCCTATCGGCACCTATATCTGAAATGCCTATCGGCACCTATTTTTGAAATGCCTATCGGAAACTACATCTGAAATGCCTATCAGCACCTACATTTGAAATGCCTATCGGCAACCATATCTGGTATGCCTATCGGCACCTATATTTGAAATGCCTATCGGCTTCTATATCTGAAATGCCCATCGGCACCTATTTTTAAAATGGCTATCGGCAACTATATCTGAAATGCCTATCGGCACCTATATCTGAAATGCCTATCGGCACCTATTTTTAAAATGCCTATCGGAAACTACATCTGAAATGCCTATCAGCACCTATATCAGAAATGCCTATCGGCAACCAGATCTGGAATGCCTATCGGCACCTATGTTTGAAATGCCTATCGGCTTCTATATCTTAATGCCTATCGGCACCTATTTTTAAAATGCCAATCGGCAACTATATCTGAAATTCCTATCGGCACCCATATCTGAAATGCCTATCGGCACCTATTTTTGAAATGCCTATCGAAAACTACATCTGAAATGCCTATCAGCACCTATATTTGAAATGCCTATCGGCAACCATATTTGGAATGCCTATCGGCACCTATATTTGAAATGCCTATCGGCTTCAATATCTGAAATGCCTATCGGCACCTATTTTTAAAATGCCAATCGGCAACTATATCTGAAGTGCCTATCGGCACCTATATCTGAAATGCCTATCGGCACCTATTTTTGAAATGCCTATCGAAAACTACATCTGAAATGCCTATCAGCCCCTATATTTGAAATGCCTATCGGCAACCACATCAGAAATGCCTATCGGCACCTATATCTGAAATGACTTTCGGCATTTATATCTGAAATGCCTATCGGCACCTATTTTTAAAATGCTAATCGGTAAATATATCTGAAATGCCTATCGGCACCTACATCTGAAATGCCTATCGGCACCAATTTTTGAAATGCCTATCGGAAAATACATCTGGAATGCCTATCAGCACCTATATTTGAAATGCCTATCGGCAACCATATCTGGAATGCCTATCGGCACCTATATTTGAAATGCCTATCGGCTTCTATATCTAAAACGCCTATCGACACCTATTTTTAAAATGCCAATCGGCAACTATATCTGAAATGCCTATCGGCACCTATATCTGAAATGCCTATCGGCACCTATTTTTGAAATGCCTATCGGAAACTACATCTGAAATGCCTATCAGCACCTATATTTGAAATGCCTATCGGCAACCATATCTGAAATGCCTATCGACACCTATATTTGAAATACCTATCGGCATCTATATCTGAAATGCCTATTAACACCGATTTTTAAAATGCCAAACGGCAACTATATCTGAATTGCCTATCGGCACCTATATCTGAAATGCCTATCGGCACCAATTTTTGAAATGCCTATCGGAAACTACATCTGAAATGCCTATCAGCACCTATATTTGAAATGCCTATCGGCAACCATATCTGGAATGCCTAACGGCACCTATATTTGAAATGCCTGTCGGCTTCTATATCTGAAATGCCTATCGGCAACTATTTTTAAAATGGCTATCGGCAACTATATCTAAAATGCCTATCGGCACCTATATCTGAAATGCCTATCGGCACCTATTTTTGAAATGCCTATCGGAAACTACATCTGAAATGCCTATAAGCACCTATATTTGAAATGCCTATCGGCAACCATATCTGGAATGCCTATCGGCACCTATATTTGAAATGCCTATCGGCTTCTATATCTGAAATGCCTATCGGCACCTATTTTTCAAATGCCTATCGGAAACTACATCTAAAATGCCTATCAGCACCTATATTTGAAATGCCTATCGGCAACCATATCTGGAATGCCTATCGGCACCTATATTTAAAATGCTTATCGGCTTCTATATCTGAAATGCCTATCGGCACCTATTTTTAAAATGGCTACCGGCAACTATATTTGAAATGCCTATCGGCACCTATATCTGAAATGCCTATCGGCACCTATTTTTAAAATGCCTATCAGAAACTACATCTGAAATGCCTATCAGCACCTATATTTGAAATGCCTATCGGCAACCATATCTGGAATGCCTATCGGCACCTATATTTGAAATGCCTATCGGCTTTTATATCTGAAATGCCTATCGGCACCTATTTTTGAATTGCCTATCGGAAACTACAACTGAAATGCCTATCAGCACCTATTTTTAAAATGCCTATCGGCACCTATATCTGAAATGCCTATCGGCACCTATTTTTGAAATGCCTATCGGAAACTACATCTGAAATGCCTATAAGCACCTATATTTGAAATGCCTATCGGCAACCATATCTGGAATGCCTATCGGCACCTATATTTGAAATGCCTATCGGCTTCTATATCTGAAATGCCTATCTGCACCTATTTTTGAAATGCCTATCGAAAACTACATCTGAAATGCCTATCAGCACCTATATTTGAAATGCCTATCGGCAACCACATCAGAAATGCCTATCGGCACCTATATCTGAAATGCCTTTTGGCATTTATATCTGAAATGCCTATCGACACCTATATTTGAAATGCCTATCGGCACCTATATTTGAAATGCCTATCGGCTACTATATCTGATATGCCTATCGGCACCTATATCTGAAATGCCTATCGGCACCTATTTTTGAAATGCCTATCGGAAACTACATCTAAAATGCCTATCGGCACCTATTTTTAAATGCCAATCGGCAACTATATCTGAAATGCCTATCGGCACCTATATCTAAATGCCTATCGGCACCTATTTTTGAAATGCCTATCGGAAACTACATCTGAAATGCCTATCAGCACCTATATTTGAAATGCCTATCGGCAACCATATCTGGAATGCCTATCGGCACCTATATTTGAAATGCCTATCGGAAACTACATCTGAAATGCCTATCAGCACTTATATTTGAAATGCCTATCGGCAACCTTATCTGGAATGCCTATCGGCACGTATATTTGAAATGCCTATCGGCTTCTATATCTGAAATGCCTATCGGCACCTATTTTTAAAATGCCAATCGGCAACTATATCTTAAATGCCTATCGGCACCTATATCTGAAATGCCTATCGGCACCTGTTTTTAAAATGCCAATCGGCAACTATATCTGAAATGCCTATCGGCACCTATATCTGAAATGCCTATCGGCACCTATTTTTGAAATGCCTATCGGAAACTACATCTGAAATGCCCATCAGCACTTATATTTAAAATGCCTATCGGCAACCATATCTGGAATGCCTATCGGCACCTATATTTGAAATGCCTATCGGCTTCTATATCTGAAATGCCTATCGGCACCTATTTATAAAACGCCAATCGGCAACTATATCTTAAATGCCTATCGGCACCTATTTTTGAAATGTCTTTCGGAAACTACATCTGAAATGCCTATCTGCTCCTATATTTTAAATGCCTATCGGCAACCATATCTGAAATGCCTATCGACACCTATATTGAAATACCTATCGGCTTCTATGTCTGAAATGCCTATCGGCACCTGTTTTTAAAATGCCAATCGGCAACTATATCTGAAATGCCTATCGGCACATATATCTGAAATGCCTATCGGCACCTATTTTTGAAATGCCTATCGGAAACTACATCTGAAATGCCTATCACCACCTATATTTGAAATGCCTATCGGCAACCATATCTAAAATGCCTATCGACACCTATATTTGAAATACCTATCGGCTTCTATATCTGAAATGCCTATCGGCACCTATTTTTAAAATGCCAATCGGCAACTATATCTGATATGCCTATCGGCACCTATATCTGAAATGCCAATCGGCACCAATTTTTGAAATGCCTATCGGAAACTACATCTGAAATTACTATCTGCTCCTATATTTGAAATGCCTATCGGCAACCATATCTGAAATGCCTATCGACACTTATATTTGAAATACCTATCGGCTTCTATACCTGAAATGCCTATCGGCACCTATATCTGAAATGCCTATCGGCTACAATTTTTTAAATGCCTATCGGAAACTACATCTAAAATGCCTAACAGCACCTATATTTGAAATGCCTATCGGCAAGCATATCTGGAATGCCTATCGGCACCTATATTTGAAATGCCTATCGGCTTCTATATCTGAAATGCCTATCGGCACCTATTTTTAAAATGCCAATTGGCAACTATATCTGAAATGCCTATCGGCACTTATATCTGAAATGCCTATCGGCACCTATTTTTGAAATGTCTATCGGAAACTACATCTGAAATGCCTATCAGCACCTATATTTGAAATGCCTATCGGCAACCATATCTGAAATGCCTATCGGCACCTATTTTTGTAATGCCAATCGGCAACTATATCTGAAATGCCTATCGGCACCTATATCTGAAATGCCAATCGGCACCTATATTTGAAATGCCTATCGGAAACTACATCTGAAATGCCTATCAGCACCTATATCAGAAATGCCTATCGGCAACCAGATCTGGAATGCCTATCGGCACCTATGTTTGAAATGCCTATCGGCTTCTATATCTTAATGCCTATTGGCACCTATTTTTAAAATGCCAATCGGCAACTATATCTGAAATTCCTATCGGCACCCATATCTGAAATGCCTATCGGCACCTATTTTTGAAATGCCTATCGAAAACTACATCTGAAATGCCTATCAGCACCTATATTTGAAATGCCTATCAGCAACCATATTTGGAATGCCTATCGGCACCTATATTTGAAATGCCTATCGGCTTCAATATCTGAAATGCCTATCGGCACCTATTTTTAAAATGCCAATCGGCAACTATATCTAAAGTGCCTATCGGCACCTATATCTGAAATGCCTATCGGCACCTATTTTTGAAATGCCTATCGAAAACTACATCTGAAATGCCTATCAGCCCCTATATTTGAAATGCCTAACGGCAACCACATCAGAAATGCCTATCGGCACCTATATCTGAAATGCCTTTCGGCATTTATATCTGAAATGCCTATCGGCACCTATTTTTAAAATGCTAATCGGTAAATATATCTGAAATGCCTATCGGCACCTATATCTGAAATGCCTATCGGCACCAATTTTTGAAATGCCTATCGGAAAATACATCTGGAATGCCTATCAGCACCTATATTTGAAATGCCTATCGGCAACCATATCTAAAATGCCTATCGGCACCTATATTTGAAATGCCTATCGGCTTCTATATCTAAAACGCCTATCGACACCTATTTTTAAAATGCCAATCGGCAACTATATCTGAATTGCCTATCGGCACCTATATCTGAAATGCCTATCGGCACCTATTTTTGAAATGCCTATCGGAAACTACATCTGAAATGCCTATCAGCACCTATATTTGAAATGCCTATCGGCAACCATATCTGAAATGCCTATCGACACCTATATTTGAAATACCTATCGGCATCTATATCTGAAATGCCTATTAACACCGATTTTTAAAATGCCAAACGGCAACTATATCTGAATTGCCTATCGGCACCTATATCTGAAATGCCTATCGGCACCAATTTTTGAAATGCCTATCGGAAACTACACCTGAAATGCCTATCAGCACCTATATTTGAAATGCCTATCGGCAACCATATATGGAATGCCTAACGGCACCTATATTTGAAATGCCTATCGGCTTCTATATCTGAAATGCCTATCGGCACCTATTTTTAAAATGGCTATCGGCAACTATATCTAAAATGCCTATCGGCACCTATATCTGAAATGCCTATCGGCACCTATTTTTGAAATGCCTATCGGAAACTACATCTGAAATGCCTATAAGCACCTATATTTGAAATGCCTATCGGCAACCATATCTGGAATGCCTATCGGCACCTATATTTGAAATGCCTATCGGCTTCTATATCTGAAATGCCTATCGGCACCTATTTTTCAAATGCCTATCGGAAACTACATCTAAAATGCCTATCAGCACCTATATTTGAAATGCCTATCGGCAACCATATCTGGAATGCCTATCGGCACCTATATTTAAAATGCTTATCGGCTTCTATATCTGAAATGCCTATCGGCACCTATTTTTAAAATGGCTACCGGCAACTATATTTGAAATGCCTATCGGCACCTATATCTGAAATGCCTATCGGCACCTATTTTTAAAATGCCTATCAGAAACTACATCTGAAATGCCTATCAGCACCTATATTTGAAATGCCTATCGGCAACCATATCTGGAATGCCTATCGGCACCTATATTTGAAATGCCTATCGGCTTTTATATCTGAAATGCCTATCGGCACCTATTTTTGAATTGCCTATCGGAAACTACAACTGAAATGCCTATCAGCACATATTTTTAAAATGCCTATCGGCACCTATATCTGAAATGCCTATCGGCACCTATTTTTGAAATGCCTATCGGAAACTACATCTGAAATGCCTATAAGCACCTATATTTGAAATGCCTATCGGCAACCATATCTGGAATGCCTATCGGCACCTATATTTGAAATGCCTATCGGCTTCTATATCTGAAATGCCTATCTGCACCTATTTTTGAAATGCCTATCGAAAACTACATCTGAAATGCCTATCAGCACCTATATTTGAAATGCCTATCGGCAACCACATCAGAAATGCCTATCGGCACCTATATCTGAAATGCCTTTTGGCATTTATATCTGAAATGCCTATCGACACCTATATTTGAAATGCCTATCGGCACCTATATTTGAAATGCCTATCGGCTACTATATCTGATATGCCTATCGGCACCTATATCTGAAATGCCTATCGGCACCTATTTTTGAAATGCCTATCGGAAACTACATCTAAAATGCCTATCGGCACCTATTTTTAAATGCCAATCGGCAACTATATCTGAAATGCCTATCGGCACCTATATCTAAATGCCTATCGGCACCTATTTTTGAAATGCCTATCGGAAACTACATCTGAAATGCCTATCAGCACCTATATTTGAAATGCCTATCGGCAACCATATCTGGAATGCCTATCGGCACCTATATTTGAAATGCCTATCGGAAACTACATCTGAAATGCCTATCAGCACTTATATTTGAAATGCCTATCGGCAACCTTATCTGGAATGCCTATCGGCACATATATTTGAAATGCCTATCGGCTTCTATATCTGAAATGCCTATCGGCACCTATTTTTAAAATGCCAATCGGCAACTATATCTTAAATGCCTATCGGCACCTATATCTGAAATGCCTATCGGCACCTGTTTTTAAAATGCCAATCGGCAACTATATCTGAAATGCCTATCGGCACCTATATCTGAAATGCCTATCGGCACCTATTTTTGAAATGCCTATCGGAAACTACATCTGAAATGCCCATCAGCACTTATATTTAAAATGCCTATCGGCAACCATATCTGGAATGCCTATCGGCACCTATATTTGAAATGCCTATCGGCTTCTATATCTGAAATGCCTATCGGCACCTATTTATAAAACGCCAATCGGCAACTATATCTTAAATGCCTATCGGCACCTATTTTTGAAATGTCTTTCGGAAACTACATCTGAAATGCCTATCTGCTCCTATATTTTAAATGCCTATCGGCAACCATATCTGAAATGCCTATCGACACCTATATTGAAATACCTATCGGCTTCTATGTCTGAAATGCCTATCGGCACCTGTTTTTAAAATGCCAATCGGCAACTATATCTGAAATGCCTATCGGCACATATATCTGAAATGCCTATCGGCACCTATTTTTGAAATGCCTATCGGAAACTACATCTGAAATGCCTATCACCACCTATATTTGAAATGCCTATCGGCAACCATATCTAAAATGCCTATCGACACCTATATTTGAAATACCTATCGGCTTCTATATCTGAAATGCCTATCGGCACCTATTTTTAAAATGCCAATCGGCAACTATATCTGATATGCCTATCGGCACCTATATCTGAAATGCCAATCGGCACCAATTTTTGAAATGCCTATCGGAAACTACATCTGAAATTACTATCTGCTCCTATATTTGAAATGCCTATCGGCAACCATATCTGAAATGCCTATCGACACTTATATTTGAAATACCTATCGGCTTCTATACCTGAAATGCCTATCGGCACCTATATCTGAAATGCCTATCGGCTACAATTTTTTAAATGCCTATCGGAAACTACATCTAAAATGCCTAACAGCACCTATATTTGAAATGCCTATCGGCAAGCATATCTGGAATGCCTATCGGCACCTATATTTGAAATGCCTATCGGCTTCTATATCTGAAATGCCTATCGGCACCTATTTTTAAAATGCCAATTGGCAACTATATCTGAAATGCCTATCGGCACTTATATCTGAAATGCCTATCGGCACCTATTTTTGAAATGTCTATCGGAAACTACATCTGAAATGCCTATCAGCACCTATATTTGAAATGCCTATCGGCAACCATATCTGAAATGCCTATCGACACCTATATTTGAAATACCTATCGGCATTTATATCTGAAATGCTTATCAACACCTATTTTTAAAATGCCAATCGGCAACTATATCTGAAATGCCTATAGGCACCTATATCTGAAATGCCTATCGGCACCTATTTTTAAAATGCCTATCGGAAACTACATCTGAAATGCATATCAGCACCTATATTTGAAATGCCTATCGTCAACCATATCTGAAATGCCTATCGACACCTATATTTGAAATACCTATCGGCTTCTATATCTGAAATGCCTATCAACACCTATTATAAAAATGCCAATCGGCAACTATATCTGAAATGCCTATAGGCACCTATATCTGAAATGCCTACCGGCACCTATTTTTAAAATGCCTATCGGAAACTACATCTGAAATGCCTATCAGCACTTATATTTGAAATGCCTATCGTCAACAATATCTGAAATGCCTATCGACACCTATATTTGAAATACCTATCGGCTTCTATATCTGAAATGCCTATCGGCACCTATTTTTAAAATGCCAATCGGTAACAATATCTGAAATGCCTATCGGCACCTATATCTGAAATGCCTATCGGCACCAATTTTTGAAATGCCTATCGGAAAATACATCTGGAATGCCTATCAGCACCATATTTGAAATGCCTATCGGCAACCATATCTGGAATGTCTATCGGCACCTATATTTGAAATGTCTATCGGCTTCTATATCTGAAATGCCTATCGACACCTATTTTTAAAATGCCAAACGGCAACTATATCTGAAATGCCTATCGGCACCTATATCTGAAATGCCTATCGGCACCTATATCTGAAATGCCTATCGGCACCTTTTGAAATACTTATCGGAAACTACATCTGAAATGCCTATCAGCACCTATATTTGAAATGCCTATCGGCAACCATATCTGAATTGCCTATCGACACCTATATTTGAAATACCTATCGGCTTCTATATCTGAAATGCCTATCAACACCTATTTTTAAAATGCCAATCGGCAACTATATCTGAAATGCCTATCGGCACCTATATCTGAAATGCCTATCGGCACCTATATCTAAAATGCCTATCGGCACCAATTTTTGAAATGCCTATCGGAAACTACATCTGAAATGCCTATCAGCACCTATATTTGAAATGCCTATCGGCAACCATATCTGGAATGCTTATCGGCACCTATATTTGAAATGCCTATCGGCCTCTATATCTGAAATGCCTATCGGCACTTATTTTTAAAATGCCAATCGGCAACTATATCTGAAATGCCTATCGGCACCTATATCTGAAATGCCTATCGGCACCTATTTTTGAAATGCCTATTGGAAACTACATCTGAAATGCCTATTAGCACCTATATTTGTAATGCCTATCGGCAACCATATCTGAAATGTCTATCGACACCTGTATTTGAAATACCTATCGGCTTCTATATCTGAAATGCCTTTCAACACCTATTTTTAAAATGCCAATCGGCAACTATATCTGAATTGCCTATCGGCACCTATATCTGAAATGCCTATCGGCACCAATTTTTGAAATGCCTATCGGAAACTACATCGGAAATGCCTATCAGCACCTTTATTTGAAATGCCTATCGGCAACCATATCTGGAATGCTTATCGGCACCTATATTTGAAATGCCTATCGGCTTCTATATCTGAAATGCCTATCGGCACCTATTTTTGTAATGCCAATCGGCAACTATATATGAAATGCCTATCGGCACCTATATCTGAAATGCCTATCGGCACCTATTTTTGAAATGCCTATCGGAAACTACTTCTGAAATGCCTATCAGCACCTATATTTGAAATGCCTATCGGCAACCATATCTGGAATGATCGGCACCTATATTTGAAATGCCTATCGGCTTCTATATCTGAAATGCCCATCGGCACCTATTTTTAAAATGGCTATCGGCAACTATATCTGAAATGCCTATCGGCACCTATATCTGAAATGCCTATCGGCACCTATTTTTGAGATGCCTATCAGCACCTATATCAGAAATGCCTATCGGAAACCAGATCTGGAATGCCTATCGGCACCTATGTTTGAAATGCCTATCGGCTTCTATATCTTAATGCCTATCGGCACCTATTTTTAAAATGCCAATCGGCAACTGTATCTGAAATGCCTATCGGCACCCATTTTTGAAATGCCTATCGAAAACTACATCTGAAATGCCTATCAGCACCTATATTTGAAATGCCTATCGGCAACCATATTTGGAATGCCTATCGGCACCTATATTTGAAATGCCTATCGGCTTCAATATCTGAAATGCCTATCGGCACCTATTTTTAAAATGCCAATCGGCAACTATATCTGAAGCGCCTATCGGCACCTATATCTGAAATGCCTATCGGCACCTATTTTTGAAATGCCTATCGAAAACTACATCTGAAATGCCTATCAGCCCCTATATTTGAAATGCCTATCGGCAACCACATCAGAAATGCCTATCGGCACCTATATCTGAAATGCCTTTCGGCATTTGTATCTGAAATGCCTATCGACACCTATATTTGAAATGCCTATCGGCACCTATATTTTAAATGGTTATCGGCAACTATATCTGATATGCCTATCGGCATCTATATCTGAAATGCCTATCGGCACCTATTTTTGAGATGACTTTTGGAAACTACATCTAAAATGCCTATCGGCACCTATTTTTAAAATGCCAATCGGCAACTATATCTGAAATGCCTATCGGCTTCTATATCTGAAATGACTATCGGCACCTATTTTTGAAATGCCTATCGGAAACTACATCTGAAATGCCTATCAGCACCTATATTTGAAATGCCTATCGGCAACAATATCTGGAATGCCTATCGGCACCTATATTTGAAATGCCTATCGGCTTCTATATCTGAAATGCCTATCGGCACCTATTTTTAAAATGCCAATCGGCAACTATATCTGAAATGCCTATAAGCACCTATATTTGAAATGCCTATCGGCAACCATATCTAAAATGCCTATCGACACCTATATTTGAAATACCTATCGGCTTCTATATCTGAAATGCCTATCGGCACCTATTTTTAAAATGCCAATCGGCAACTATATCTGAAATGCCTATCGGCACCTATATCTAAAATGCCAATCGGCACCAATTTTTGAAATGCCTATCGGAAACTACATCTGAAATGCCTATCAGCACCAATATTTGAAATGCCTATCGGCAACCATATCTGAAATGCCTATCGACACCTATATTTGAAATACCTATCGGCTTCTATATCTGAAATGCCTATCGGCACCTATTTTTAAAATGCCAATTGGCAACTATATCTGAAATGCCTATCGGCACCTATATCTGAAATGCCTATCGGCACCAATTTTTGAAATGCCTATCGGAAACTACATCTGAAATGCCTATCAGCACCTATATTTGAAATGCCTATCGGAAACCATATCTGGAATGCCTATCGGCACCTATATTTGAAATGCCTAACGGCTTCTTTATCTGAAATGCCTATCGACACCTATTTATAAAATGCCAATTGGCTACTATATCTGAAATGCCTATCGGCACCTATATCTGAAATGCCTATCGGTACCTATTTTTGAAATGCCTATCGGAAACTACATCTGAAATGCCTATCAGCACTTATATTTGAAATGCCTGTCGGCAACCATATCTGGAATGCCTATCGGCACCTATATTTGAAATGCCTATCGGCTTCTATATCTGAAATGCCTATCGGTACCTATTTTTAAAATGCCAATCGGCAACTATATCTGAAATGCCTATCGGCACCTATTTTTGAAATACCTATCGGAAGCTACATCTGAAATGCCTATCAGCACCTATATTTGTAATGCCTATCGGCAACCATATCTGAAATTCCTATCGACACCTATATTTGAAATACCCATCGGCTTCTATATCTGAAATGCCTATCGGCACCTATTTTTAAAATGCCAATCGGCAACTATATCTGAAATGTCTATCGGCACCTATATCTGAAATGCCTATCGGCACCAATTTTTGAAATGCCTATCGGAAACTACATCTGAAATGCCTATCAGCACCTATATTTGAAATGCCTATCGGCAACCATATCTGGAATGCCTATCGGCACCTATATTTGAAATGCCTATCGACTTCTATATCTGAAATGCCTATCGACACCTATTTTTAAAATGCCAATTGGCAACTATATCTGAAATGCCTATCGGCATCTATATCTGAAATGCCTATCGGTACGTATTTTTGAAATGCCTATCGGAAAATACATCTGAAATGCCTATCAGCACTTATATTTGAAATGCCTATCGGCAACCATATCTGGAATGTTTATCGGCACCTATATTTGAAATGCCTATCGGCTTCTATATCTGAAATGCCTATCGGCACCTATTTTTAAAATGCCAATCGGCAACTACATCTGAAATGCCTATCGGCACTTATATCTGAAATGCCTATCGGCACCTATTTTTGAAATGCCTATCGGAAACTACATCTGAAATGCCTATCAGCACCTCATTTGAAATGCCTATCGGCAACCGTATCTGAAATGCCTATCGACACCTATATTTGAAATACCTATCGGCTTATATATCTGAAATGCCTATCGGCACCTATTTTTAAAATGCCAATCAGTAACTATATCTGAAATGCCTATCGGCACCTATATCTGAAATGCCTATCGGCACCAATTTTTTAAATGCCTATCGGAAACTACATCTGTAATGCCTATCAGCACCTATATTTGAAATGCCTATCGGCAACCATATCTGGAATGCCTATCGGCACCTATATTTGAAATGCCTATCGGCTTCTATATCTGAAATGCCTATCGGCACCTATTTTTAAAATGCCAATCGGCAACTATATCTGAAATGCCTATGGGCACCTATATTTGAAATGCCTATCGGCACCTATTTTTGAAATGCCTATCGGAAACTACATCTGAAATGCCTATCACACCTATATTTGAAATGATTATCGGCAACCATATCTGAAATGCCTATCGACACCTATATTTGAAATACCTATCGGCTTCTATATCTGAAATGCCTATCGGCACCTATTTTTAAAATGCCAATCGGCAACTATATCTGAAATGCCTATCGGCACCTATATCTGAAATGCCTATCGGCACCAATTTTTGAAATGCCTATCGGAAACTACATCTGAAATTCCTATCAGCACCTATATTTGAAATGCCTATCGGCAACAATATCTGGAATGCCTATCGGCACCTATATTTGAAATGCCTATCGGCTTCTATATCTGAAATGCCTATCGGCACCTATATCTGAAATGCCTATCGGCACCTATTTTTGAAATACCTATCGGAAACTACATCTGAAATGCCTATCAGCACCTATATTTGAAATGCCTATCGGCAACCATATCTGGAATGCCTATCGGCACCTATATTTAAAATGCCTATCGGCTTCTATATCTGAAATGCCTATAGGCACCTATTTTAAAAATTGCTATCGGCAACTATATCTGAAATGCCTATCGGCACCTATATCTGAAATGCCTATCGGCACCTATTTTTGAAATGCCTATCGGAAACTACATCTGAAATGCCTATCAGCACCTCCATTTGAAATGCCTATCGGCAACCATATCTAGAATGCCTATAGGCACCTAAATTTGAAATGCCTATCGGCTTCTATATCTGAAATGGCTATCGGCACCTATTGTTAAAATGCCGATCGGCAACTATATCTGAAATGCCTATCGGCACCTATATCTGAAATGCCTATCGGCACCAATTTTTGAAATGCCTATCGGAAACTACATCTGAAATGCCTATCAGCACCTATATTTGAAATGCCTATCGGCAACATTATCTGGAATGCCTATCGGCACCTATATTTTAAATGCCTATCGGCTTCTATAACTGAAATGCCTATCTGCACTTATTTTTAAAATGCCAATCGGCAACTATATCTGAAATGCCTATCGGCACCTATATCTGAAATGCCTATCGGCACCTATTTTTGAAATGCCTATTGGAAACCACATCTAAAATGCCTATCAGCACCTATATTTGATATGCCTATCGGCAACAATATCTGGAATGCCTATCGGCACCTATATTCGAAATGCCTATCGGCTTCTATATCTGAAATGCCTATCGGCACCTATTTTTAAAATGCCAATCGGCAACTATATCTGAAATGCCTACCGGCACCTATATCTGAAATGCATATCGGCACCTATTTTTGAAATGCCTATCGGAAACTACATCTGAAATGCCTATCAGCACCAATATTTGAAATGCCTATCGGCAACCATATCTGAAATGCCTATCGACACCTATATTTGAAATACCTATCGACTTCTATATCTGAAATGCCTATCGGCACCTATTTTGAAAATGCCAATCGGCAACTATATTTGAAATGCCTATCGGCACCTATATCTAAAATGCCAATCGGCTCCAATTTTTGAAATGCCTATCGGAAACTACATCTGAAATGCCTATCAGCACCAATATTTGAAATGCCTATCGGCAACCATATCTGAAATGCCTGTCGACACCTATATTTGAAATACCTATCGGCTTCTATATCTGAAATGCTTATCGGCACCTCTTTTTAAAATGCCAATCGGCAACTATATCTGAAATACCTATCGGCACCTATATCTGAAATGCCTATCGGCACCAATTTTTGAAATGCCTATCGGAAACTACATCTGAAATGCCTATCAGCACCTATATTTGAAATGCCTATCGGCAACCATATCTGGAATGCCTATCGGCACCTATATTTGAAATGCCTAACGGCTTCTTTATCTGAAATGCCTATCGACACCTATTTTTAAAATGCCAATTGGCTACTATATCTAAAATGCCTATCGGCACCTTTATCTGAAATGCCTATCGGTACCTATTTTTGAAATGCCTATCGGAAACTACATCTGAAATGCCTATCAGCACTTATATTTGAAATGCCTATCGGCAAACATATCTGGAATGCCTATCGGCACCTATATTTGAAATGCCTATCGGCTTCTATATCTGAAATGCCTATCGGCGCCTATTTTTAAAATGCCAATCGGCAACTATATCTGAAATGCCTATCGGCACCTATATCTGAAATGCCTATCGGCACCTATTTTTGAAATGTCTTTCGCAAACTACATCTGAAATGCCTATCTGCTCCTTTATTTAAAATGCCTATCGGCAACCATATCTGAAAAGCCTATCGACACCTATATTTGAAATACCTATCGGCTTCTATATCTGAAATGCCTATCGGCACCTGTTATTAAAATGCCAATCGGCAACTATATCTGAAATGCCTATCGGCACCTATATCTGAAATGCCTATCGGCATCAATATTTGAAATGCCTATCGGAAACTACATCTAAAAGGCCTATCAGCACCTATATTTGAAATGCCTATCGGCAACCATATCTGGAATGCCTATCGGCACCTATATTTGAAATGCCTATCGGCTTCTATATCTGAAATGCCTATCGGCACCTATTTTTAAAATGCCAATCGGCAACTATATCTGAAATGCCTATCGGCACCTATATCTGAAAAGCCTATCGGCACCTATTTTTGAAATGTCTTTCAGAAACTACATCTGAAATGCCTATCTGCTCCTATATTTGAAATGCCTATCGGCAACCATATCTGAAATGCCTCTCGACCCCTATATTTGAAATACCTATCGGCTTCTATATATGAAATGCCTATCGGCACCTGTTTTTAAAATGCTAATCGGCCACTATATCTGAACTGCCTATCGGCACCTATATCTGAAATGCCTATCGGCATCAATTTTTGAAATGCCTATCGGAAACTACATCTAAAATGCCTATCAGCACCTATATTTGAAATGCCTATCGGCAACCATATCTGGAATGCCTATCGGCACCTATATTTGAAATGCCTATCGGAAACTACATCTGAAATGCCTATCAGCACCTATATTTGAAATGCCTATCGGCAACCATATCTGGAATACCTATTGGCACCTATATTTAAAATGCCTATCGACTTCTATATCTGAAATGCCTATCGGCACCTATTTTTAAAATGCCAATCGGCAACTATATCTGAAATGCCTATCGGCACCTATATCTGAAATGCCTATCGGCACCTATTTTTTAAATGCCTATCGGAAACTACATCTGAAATGCCTATCAGCACCTATATTTGAAATGCCTATCGTCAACCATATCTGAAATGCCTATCGACACCTATATTTGAAATACCTGTCGGCTTCTATATCTGAAATGCCTATCGACACCTATTTTTAAAATGCCAATCGGCAACTATATCTGAAATGCCTATCGGCACCTATATTTAAATGCCAATCGGCACCAATTTTTGAAATGCCTATCGGAAACTACATCTGAAATGTCTTTCAGCACCAATATTTGAAATGCCTATCGGCAACCATATCTGAAATGCCTATCGACGCCTATATTTGAAATACCTTTCGGTTTCTATATCTGAAATGCCTATCGGCACCTATTTTTAAAATGCCAATCGGCAAATATATCTGAAATGCCTATCGGCACCTATATCTGAAATGCCTTTTGGCACCAATTTTTGAAATGCCTATCGGAAACTACATCTGAAATGCCTATCAGCACCTATATTTGAAATGCCTATCGGAAACCATATCTGGAATGCCTATCGGCACCTATATTTGAAATTCCTAACGGCTTCTTTATCTGAAATGCCTATCGACACCTATTTTTAAAATGCCAATTGGCTACTATATCTGAAATGCCTATCGGCACCAATATCTGCAATGCCTATCGGTACCTATTTTTGAAATGCCTATCGGAAACTACATCTGAAATGCCTATCAGCACTTATATTTGAAATGCCTGTCGGCAACCATATCTGGAATGCCTATCGGCACCTATATTTGAAATGCCTATCGGCTTCTATATCTGAAATGCCTATCGGCACCTATTTTTAAAATGCCAATCGGCAACTATATCTGAAATGCCTATCGGCACCTATATCTGAAATGCCTATCGGCACCTATTTTTGAAATGTCTTTCGCAAACTACATCTGAAATGCCTATCTGCTCCTTTATTTGAAATGCCTATCGGCAACCATATCTGAAAAGCCTATCGACACCTATATTTGAAATACCTATCGGCTTCTATATCTGAAATGCCTATCGGCACCTGTTTTTAAAATGCCAATCGGCAACAATATCTGAAATGCCTATCGGCACCTATATCTGAAATGCCTTTCGGCATCAATTTTTGAAATGCCTATCGGAAACTACATCTAAAATGCCTATCAGCACCTATATTTGAAATGCCTATCGGCAACCATATCTGGAATGCCTATCGGCACCTATATTTGAAATGCCTATCGGCTTCTATATCTGAAATGCCTGTCGGCACCTATTTATAAAATGCCAATTGGCAACTATATCTGAAATGCCTATCGGCACCTATATCTGAAATGCCTATCGGCACCTATTTTTGAAATGCCTATCGGAAACTACATCTGAAATGCCTATCAGGACCTATATTTGAAATGCCTATCGTCAACCATATCTAAAATGCCTATCGACACCTATATTTGAAATACCTATCGGCTTCTATATCTGAAATGCCTATCGGCACCTATTTTTCAAATGCTAATCGGTAAATATATCTGAAATGCCTATCGGCACCTATATCTGAAATGCCTATCGGCACCAATTTTTGAAATGCCTATCGGAAAATACATCTGGAATTCCTATCAGCACCTATATTTGAAATGCCTATCGGCAACCATATCTGGAATGCCTATCGGCACCTATATTTGAAATGCCTATCGGCTTCTATATCTAAAATGCCTATCGACACCTATTTTTAAAATGCCAATCGGCAACTATATCTGAAATACCTATTGGCACCTATATCTGAAATGCCTATCGGCACCTATTTTTGAAATGCCTATCGGAAACTACATCTGAAATGCCTATCAGCACATATATTTGAAATGCCTATCGGCAACCATATCTGAAATGCCTATCGACACCTATATTTGAAATACCTATCGGCATCTATATCTGAAATGCCCATTAACACCAATTTTTAAAATGCCAAACGGCAACTATATCTGAATTGCCTATCGGCACCTATATCTGAAATGCCTATCGGCACCAATTTTTGAAATGCCTATCGGAAACTACATCTGAAATGCCTATCAGCACCTATATTTGAAATGCCTATCGGCAACCATATCTGGAACGCTTATCGGCACCTATATTTGAAATGCCTATCGGCTTCTATATCTGAAATGCCTATCGGCACATATTTTTAAAATGCCAATCGGCAACTATATCTGAAATGCCTATCGGCACCTCTAACTGAAATGCCTATCGGCACCTATTTTTGAAATGCCTATCGGAAACTACATCTGAAATGCCTATCAGCACCTATATTTGAAATGCCTATCGGCAACCATATCTGGAATGCCTAACGGCACCTATATTTGAAATGCCTATCGGCTTCTATATCTGAAATGCCTATCGGCACCTATTTTTAAAATGGCTATCGGCAACTATATCTAAAATGCCTATCGGCACCTATATCTGAAATGCCTATCGGCACCTATTTTTGAAATGCCTATCGGAAACTACATCTGAAATGCCTATAAGCACCTATATTTGAAATGCCTATCGGCAACCATATCTGGAATGCCTATCGGCACCTATATTTGAAATGCTTATCGGCTTCTATATCTGAAATGCCTATCGGCAACTATTTTTGAAATGCCTATCGGAAACTACATCTGAAATGCCTATCAGCACCTTTATTTGAAATGCCTATCGGCAACCATATCTGGAATGCCTATCGGCACCTATATTTGAAATGCCTATCGGCTTCTATATCTGAAATGCCTATCGGCACCTATTTTTAAATTGCCAATCGGCAACTATATCTGAAAGACTATCGGCACCTATATCTGTAATGCCTATCGGCACCTATTTTTTAAATGCCTATCGGAAACTACAACTGAAATGCCTATCAGCACCTATTTTTAAAATGCCAATCGGCAACTATATCTGAAGTGCCTATCATCACCTATATCTGAAATGCCTATCTGCACCTATTTTTGAAATGCCTATCGAAAACTACATCTGAAATGCCTATCAGCACCTATATTTGAAATGCCTATCGGCAACCACATCAGAAATGCCTATCGGCACCTATATCTGAAATGCCTTTTGGCATTTATATCTGAAATGCCTATCGACACCTATATTTGAAATGCCTATCGGCACCTATATTTTAAATGCCTATCGGCTACTATATCTGATATGCCTATCGGCACCTATATCTGAAATGCCTTTCGGCACCTATTTTTGAAATGCCTATCGGAAACTACATCTAAAATGCCTATCGGCACCTATTTTTAAATGCCAATCGGCAACTATATCTGAAATGCCTATCGGCACCTATATCTAAATGCCTATCGGCACCTATTTTTGAAATGCCTATCGGAAACTACATCTGAAATGCCTATCAGCACCTATATTTGAAATGCCTATCGGCAACCATATCTGGAATGCCTATCGGCACCTATATTTGAAATGCCTATCGGAAACTACATCTGAAATGCCTATCAGCACTTATATTTGAAATGCCTATCGGCAACCATATCTGGAATGCCTATCGGCACATATATTTGAAATGTCTATCGGCTTCTATATCTGAAATGCCTATCGGCACCTATTTTTAAAATGCCAATCGGCAACTATATCTTAAATGCCTGTCGGCACCTATATCTGAAATGCCTATCGGCACCTGTTTTTAAAATGCCAATCGGCAACTATATCTGAAATGCCTATCGGCACCTATATCTAAAATGCCAAACGGCACCAATTTTTGAAATGCCTATCGGAAACTACATCTGAAATGCCTATCAGCACCAATATTTGAAATGCCTATCGGCAACCATATCTGAAATGCCTATCGACACCTATATTTGAAATACCTATCGGCTTCTATATCTGAAATGCCTATCGGCACCTATTTTTAAAATGCCAATCGGCAACTATATCTGAAATGCCTATCGGCACCTATATCTGAAATACCTATCGGCACCAATTTTTGAAATGCCTATCGGAAACTACATCTGAAATGCCTATCAGCACCTATATTTGAAATGCCTATCGGAAACCATATCTGGAATGCCTATCGGCACCTATATTTGAAATACCTAACGGCTTCTTTATCTGAAATGCCTATCGACACCTATTTTTAAAATGCCAATTGGCTAATATATCTGAAATGCCTATCGGCACCTATATCTGAAATGCCTATCGGTACCTATTTTTGAAATGCCTATCGGAAACTACATCTGAAATGCCTATCAGCACTTATATTTGAAATGCCTGTCGGCAACCATATCTGGAATGCCTATCGGCACCTATATTTGAAATGCCTATCGGCTTCTATATCTGAAATGCCTATCGGCACCTATTTTTAAAATGCCAATCGGCAACTATATCTGAAATGCCTATCGGCACCTATATCTGAAATGCCTATCGGCACCTATTTTTGAAATGTCTTTCGCAAACTACATCTGAAATGCCTATCTGCTCCTTTATTTGAAATGCCTATCGGCAACCATATCTGAAAAGCCTATCGACACCTATATTTGAGATACCTATCGGCTTCTATATCTGAAATGCCTATCGGCACCTATTTTTAAAATGCTAATCGGTAAATATATCTGAAATGCCTATCGGCACCTATATCTGAAATGCCTATCGGCACAAATTTTTGAAATGCCTATCGGAAAATACATCTGGAATGCCTATCAGCACCTATATTTGAAATGCCTATGCGCAACCATATCTGGAATGCCTATCGGCACCTATATTTGAAATGACTATCGGCTTCTATATCTAAAATGCCTATCGACACCTATTTTTAAAATGCCAATCGGCAACTATATCTGAAATACCTATCGGCACCTATATCTGAAATGCCTATCGGCACCTATTTTTGAAATGCCTATCGGAAACTACATCTGAAATGCCTATCAGCACCTATATTTGAAATGCCTATCGGCAACCATATCTGAAATGCCTATCGACACCTATATTTGAAATACCTATCGGCATCTATATCTGAAATGCCTATTAACACCGATTTTTAAAATGCCAAACGGCAACTATATCTGAATTGCCTATCGGCACCTATATCTGAAATGCCTATCGGCATCAATTTTTAAAATGCCTATCGGAAACTACATCTGAAATGCCTATCAGCACCTATATTTGAAATGCCTATCGGCAACCATATCTGAAATGCTTATCGGCACCTATATTTGAAATGCCTATCGGCTTCTATATCTGAAATGCCTATCGGCACCTATTTTTAAAATGCCAATCGGCAACTATATCTGAACTGCCTATCGGCACCTCTAACTGAAATGCCTATCGGCACCTATTTTTGAAATGCCTATCGGAAACTACATCTGAAATGCCTATCAGCACCTATATTTGAAATGCCTATCGGCAACTATATCTGGAATGCCTAACGGTACCTATATTTGAAATGCCTATCGGCTTCTATATCTGAAATGCCTATCGGCACCTATTTTTAAAATGGCTATCGGCAACTATATCTAAAATGCCTATCGGCACCTATATCTGAAATGCCTATCGGCACCTTATTTTGAAATGCCTATCGGAAACTACATCTGAAATGCCTATAAGCACCTATATTTGAAATGCCTATCGGTAACCATATCTGGAATGCCTATCGGCACCTATTTTTCAAATGCCTATCGGAAACTACATCTAAAATGCCTATCAGCACCTATATTTGAAATGCCTATCGGCAACCATATCTGGAATGCCTATCGGCACCTATATTTGAAATGCTTATCGGCTTCTATATCTGAAATGCCTATCGGCACCTATTTTTAAAATGGCTATCGGCAACTATATCTGAAATGCCTATCGGCACCCATATCTGAAATGCCTATCGGCACCTATTTTTGAAATGCCTATCGGAAACTACATCTGAAATGCCTATTAGCACCTATATTTGAAATGCCTATCGGCAACCATATCTGGAATGCCTATCGGCACCTATATTTGAAATGCCTATCGGCTTCTATATCTGAAATGTCTATCGGCACCTATTTTTAAAATGCCAATCGGCAACTATATCTGAAAGACTATCGGCACCTATATCTGTAATGCCTATCGGCACCTATTTTTGAAATGCCTATCGGAAACTACAACTGAAATGCTTATCAGCACCTATTTTTAAAATGCCAATCGGCAACTATATCTGAAGTGCCTATCATCACCTATATCTGAAATGCCTATCTGCACCTATTTTTGAAATGCCTATCGAAAACTACATCTGAAGTGCCTATCAGCACCTATATTTAAAATGCCTATCGGCAACCACATCAGAAATGCCTATCGGCACCTATATCTGAAATGCCTTTTGGCATTTATATCTGAAATGCCTATCGACACCTATAATTGAAATGCCTATCGGCACCTATATTTTAAATGCCTATCGGCTACTATATCTGATATGCCTATCGGCACCTATATCTGAAATGCCTATCGGCACCTATTTTTGAAATGCCTATCGGAAACTACATCTAAAATGCCTATCGGCACCTATTTTTAAATGCCAATCGGCAACTATATCTGAAATGCCTATCGGCACCTATATCTAAATGCCTATCGGCACCTATTTTTGAAATGCCTATCGGAAACTACATCTAAAATGCCTATCAGCACCTATATTTGAAATGCCTATCGGCAACCATATCCGGAATGCCTATCGGCACCTATATTTGAAATGCCTATCGGAAACTACATCTGAAATGCCTATCAGCACTTATATTTGAAATGCCTATCGGCAACCATATCTGGAATGCCTATCGGCACATATATTTGAAATGCCTATCGGCTTCTATATCTGAAATGCCTATCGGCACCTATTTTTAAAATGCCAATCGGCAACTATATCTTAAATGCCTATCGGCACCTATATCTGAAATGCCTATCGGCACCTGTTTTTAAAATGCCAATCGGCAACTATATCTTAAATGCCTATCGGCACCTATTTTTGAAATGTCTTTCGGAAACTACATCTGAAATGCCTATCTGCTCCTATATTTTAAATGCCTATCGGCAACCATATCTGAAATGCCTATCGACACCTATATTTGAAATACCTATCGGCATCTATATCTGAAATGCCTAACGGCACCTGTTTTTAAAATGCCAATCGGCAACTATATCTGAAATGCCTATCGGCACCTATATCTGAAATGCCTATCGGCACCTATTTTTGAAATGCCTATCGGAAACTACATCTGAAATGCCTATCAGCACCTATATTTGAAATGCCTATCGGCAACCATATCTGAAATGCCTATCGACACCTATATTTAAAATACCTATCGGCTTCTTAATCTGAAATGCCTATCGGCACCTATTTTTAAAATGCCAATCGGCAACTATATCTGATATGCCTATCGGCACCTATATCTGAAATGCCAATCGGCACCAATTTTTGAAATGCCTATCGGAAACTACATCTGAAATGCCTATCTGCTCCTATATTTGAAATGCCTATCGGCAACCATATCTGAAATGCCTATCGACACCTATATTTGAAATACCTATCGGCTTCTATACCTGAAATGCCTATCGGCACCTATATCTGAAATGCCTATCGGCTACAATTTTTGAAATGCCTATCGGAAACTACATCTAAAATGCCTAACAGCACCTATATTTGAAATGCCTATCGGCAACCATATCTGGAATGCCTATCGGCACCTATATTTGAAATGCCTATCGGCTTCTATATCTGAAATGCCTATCGGCACCTATTTTTAAAATTCCAATTGGCAACTATATCTTAAATGCCTATCGGCACTTATATCTGAAATGCCTATCGGCACCTATTTTTGAAATGTCTATCGGAAACTACATCTGAAATGCCTATCAGCACCTATATTTGAAATGCCTATCGGCTTCTATATCTGAAATGCCTATCGGCACCTATTTTTGCAATGCCAATCGGCAACTATATCTGAAATGCCTATCGGCACCTATATCTGAAATGCCTATCGGCACCTATTTTTGAAATGCCTATCGGAAACTACATCTAAAATGCCTATCGGCACCTATTTTTAAATGCCAATCGGCAACTATATCTGAAATGCCTATCGGCACCTATATCTGAAATGCCTATCGGCACCTATTTTTGAAATGTCTATCGGAAACTACATCTGAAATGCCTATCAGCACCTATATTTGAAATGATTATCGGCAACCATATCTGGAATGCCGATCTGCACCTATTTTTGAAATGCCTATCGAAAACTACATCTGAAATGCCTATCAGCACCTATATTTGAAATGCCTATCGGCAACCACATCAGAAATGCCTATCGACACCTATATTTGAAATGCCTATCGGCACCTATATTTTAAATGCCTATCGGCTACTATATCTGATATGCGTATCGGCACCTATATCTGAAATGCCTTTCGGCACCTATTTTTGAAATGCCTATCGGAAACTACATCTAAAATGCCTATCGGCACCTATTTTTAAATGCCAATCGGCAACTATATCTGAAATGCCTATCGGCACCTATATCTAAATACCTATCGGCACCTATTTTTGAAATGCCTATCGGAAACTACATCTGAAATGCCTATCAGCACCTATATTTGAAATGCCTATCGGCAACCATATCTGGAATGCCTATCGGCACCTATATTTGAAATGCCTATCGGAAACTACATCTGAAATGCCTATCAGCACTTATATTTGAAATGCCTATCGGCAACCATATCTGGAATGCCTATCGGCACATATATTTGAAATGCCTATCGGCTTCTATATCTGAAATGCCTATCGGCACCTATTTTTAAAATGCCAATCGGCAACTATATCTTAAATGCCTATCGGCACCTATATCTGAAATGCCTATCGGCACCTGTTTTTAAAATGCCAATCGGCAACTATATCTGAAATGCCTATCGGCACCTATATCTAAAATGCCAAACGGCACCAATTTTTGAAATGCCTATCGGAAACTACATCTGAAATGCCTATCAGCACCAATATTTGAAATACCTATCGGCAACCATATCTGAAATGCCTATCGACACCTATATTTGAAATACCTATCGGCTTCTATATCTGAAATGCCTATCGGCACCTATTTTTAAAATGCCAATCGGCAACTATATCTGAAATGCCTATCGGCACCTATATCTGAAATACCTATCGGCACCAATTTTTGAAATGCCTATCGGAAACTACATCTGAAATGCCTATCAGCACCTATATTTGAAATGCCTATCGGAAACCATATCTGGAATGCCTATCGGCACCTATATTTGAAATACCTAACGGCTTCTTTATCTGAAATGCCTATCGACACCTATTTTTAAAATGCCAATTGGCTACTATATCTGAAATGCCTATCGGCACCTATATCTGAAATGCCTATCGGTACCTATTTTTGAAATGCCTATCGGAAACTACATCTGAAATGCCTATCAGCACTTATATTTGAAATGCCTGTCGGCAACCATATCTGGAATGCCTATCGGCACCTATATTTGAAATGCCTATCGGCTTCTATATCTGAAATGCCTATCGGCACCTATTTTTAAAATGCCAATCGGCAACTATATCTGAAATGCCTATCGGCACCTATATCTGAAATGCCTATCGGCACCTATTTATGAAATGTCTTTCGCAAACTACAACTGAAATGCCTATCTGCTCCTTTATTTGAAATGCCTATCGGCAACCATATCTGAAAAGCCTATCGACACCTATATTTGAAATACCTATCGGCTTCTATATCTGAAATGCCTATCGGCACCTGTTTTTAAAATGCAAATCGGCAACTATATCTGAAATGCCTATCGGCACCTATATCTGAAATGCCTATCGGCTTCAATTTTTGAAATGCCTATCGGAAACTACATCTAAAATGCCTATCAGCACCTATATTTGAAATGCCTATCGGCAACCATATCTGGAATCCCTATCGGCACCTATATTTGAAATGCCTATCGGCTTCTATATCTGAAATGCCTATCGGCACCTATTTTTAAAATGCCAATCGGCAACTATATCTGAAATGCCTATCGGCACCTATATCTGAAATGCCTATCGGCACCTATTTTTGAAATGTCTTTCAGAAACTACATCTGAAATGCCTATCTGCTCCTATATTTGAAATGCCTATCGGCAACCATATCTGAAATGCCTATCGACCCCTATATTTGAAATACCTATCGGCTTCTATATCTGAAATATCTATCGGCACCTGTTTTTAAAATGCCAATCGGCAACTATATCTGAAATGCCTATCGGCACCTATATCTGAAATGCCTATCGGCATCAATTTATGAAATGCCTATCGGAAACTACATCTAAAATGCCTATCAGCACCTATATTTGAAATGCCTATCGGCAACCATATCTGGAATGCCTATCGGCACCTATATTTGAAATGCCTATCGGCTTCTATATCTGAAATGCCTGTCGGCACCTATTTTTAAAATGCCAATTGGCAAATATATCTGAAATGCCTATCGGCACCTATATCTGAAATGCCTATCGGCACCTATTTTTGAAATGCCTATCGGAAACTACACCTGAAATGCCTATCAGCACTTATATTTGAAATGCCTATCGGCTTCTATATCTGAAATGCCTATCGGCACCTATTTTTAAAATGCCAATCGGCAACTATATCTGAAATGCCTATCGGCACCTATATCTGAAATGCCTATCGGCAACTATTTTTTAAATGCTTATCGGAAACTACATCTGAAATGCCTATCAGCACCTATATTTGAAATGCCTATCGTCAACAATATCTAAAATGCCTATCGCCACCTATATTTGAAATACCTATCGGCTTCTATATCTGAAATGCCTATCGGCACCTATTTTTAAAATGCTAATCGGTAAATATATCTGAAATGCCTATCGGCACCTATATCTGAAATGCCTATCGGCACCAATTTTTGAAATGCCTATCGGAAAATACATCTGGAATGCCTATCAGCACCTATATTTGAAATGCCTACGCGCAACCATATCTGGAATGCCTATCGGCACCTATATTTGAAATGCCTATCGGCTTCTATATCTAAAATGCCTATCGACACCTATTTTTAAAATGCCAATCGGCAACTATATCTGAAATACCTATCGGCACCTATATCTGAAATGCCTATCGGCACCTATTTTTGAAATGCCTATCGGAAACTACATCTGAAATGCCTATCAGCACCTATATTTGAAATGCCTATCGGCAACCATATCTGAAATGCCTATCGACACCTATATTTGAAATACCTATCGGCATCTATATCTGAAATGCCTATTAACACCGATTTTTAAAATGCCAAACGGCAACTATATCTGAATTGCCTATCGGCACCTATATCTGAAATGCCTATCGGCACCAATTTTTGAAATGCCTATCGGAAACTACATCTGAAATGCCTATCAGCACCTATATTTGAAATGCCTATCGGCAACCATATCTGAAATGCTTATCGGCACCTATATTTGAAATGCCTATCGGCTTCTATATCTGAAATGCCTATCGGCACCTATTTTTAAAATGCCAATCGGCAACTATATCTGAACTGCCTATCGGCACCTCTAACTGAAATGCCTATCGGCACCTATTTTTGAAATGCCTATCGGAAACTACATCTGAAATGCCTATCAGCACCTATATTTGAAATGCCTATCGGCAACCATATCTGGAATGCCTAACGGTACCTATATTTGAAATGCCTATCGGCTTCTATATCTGAAATGCCTATCGGCACCTATTTTTAAAATGGCTATCGGCAACTATATCTAAAATGCCTATCGGCACCTATATCTGAAATGCCTATCGGCACCTTATTTTGAAATGCCTATCGGAAACTACATCTGAAATGCCTATAAGCACCTATATTTGAAATGCCTATCGGCAACCATATCTGGAATGCCTATCGGCACCTATTTTTCAAATGCCTATCAGAAACTACATCTAAAATGCCTATCAGCACCTATATTTGAAATGCTTATCGGCTTCTATATCTGAAATGCCTATCGGCACCTATTTTTAAAATGGCTATCGGCAACTATAACTGAAATGCCTATCGGCACCCATATCTGAAATGCCTATCGGCACCTATTTTTGAAATGCCTATCGGAAACTACATCTGAAATGCCTATCAGCACCTATATTTGAAATGCCTATCGGCAACCATATCTGGAATGCCTATCGGCACCTATATTTGAAATGCCTATCGGCTTCTATATCTGAAATGCCTATCGGCACCTATTTTTAAAATGCCAATCGGCAACTATATCTGAAAGACTATCGGCTCCTATATCTGTAATGCCTATCGGCACCTATTTTTGAAATGCCTATCGGAAACTACAACTGAAATGCTTATCAGCACCTATTTTTAAAATGCCAATCGGCAACTATATCTGAAGTGCCTATCATCACCTATATCTGAAATGCCTATCTGCACCTATTTTTGAAATGCCTATCGAAAACTACATCTGAAATGCCTATCAGCACCTATATTTAAAATGCCTATCGGCAACCACATCAGAAATGCCTATCGGCACCTATATCTGAAATGCCTTTTGGCATTTATATCTGAAATGCCTATCGACACCTATATTTGAAATGCCTATCGGCACCTATATTTTAAATGCCTATCGGCTACTATATCTGATATGCCTATCGGCACCTATATCTGAAATGCCTATCGGCACCTATTTTTGAAATGCCTATCGGAAACTACATCTAAAATGCCTATCGGCACCTATTTTTAAATGCCAATCGGCAACTATATCTGAAATGCCTATCGGCACCTATATCTAAATGCCTATCGGCACCTATTTTTGAAATGCCTATCGGAAACTACATCTAAAATGCCTATCAGCACCTATATTTGAAATGCCTATCGGCAACCATATCCGGAATGCCTATCGGCACCTATATTTGAAATGCCTATCGGAAACTACATCTGAAATGCCTATCAGCACTTATATTTGAAATGCCTATCGGCAACCATATCTGGAATGCCTATCGGCACATATATTTGAAATGCCTATCGGCTTCTATATCTGAAATGCCTATCGGCACCTATTTTTAAAATGCCAATCGGCAACTATATCTTAAATGCCTATCGGCACCTATATCTGAAATGCCTATCGGCACCTGTTTTTAAAATGCCAATCGGCAACTATATCTTAAATGCCTATCGGCACCTATTTTTGAAATGCCTTTGGGAAACTACATCTGAAATGTTCATCAGCACTTATATTTGAAATGCCTATCGGCAACCATATCTGGAATGCCTATCGGCACCTATATTTGAAATGCCTATCGGCTTCTATATCTGAAATGCCTATCGGCACCTATTTATAAAATGCCAATCGGCAACTATATCTTAAATGCCTATCGGCACCTATATCTGAAATGCCTATCGGCACCTATTTTTGAAATGTCTTTCGGAAACTACATCTGAAATGCCTATCTGCTCCTATATTTTAAATGCCTATCGGCAACCATATCTGAAATGCCTATCGACACCTATATTTGAAATACCTATCGGCATCTATATCTGAAATGCCTAACGGCACCTGTTTTTAAAATGCCAATCGGCAACTATATCTGAAATGCCTATCGGCACCTATATCTGAAATGCCTATCGGCACCTATTTTTGAAATGCCTATCGGAAACTACATCTGAAATGCCTATCAGCACCTATATTTGAAATGCCTATCGGCAACCATATCTGAAATGCCTATCGACACCTATATTTGAAATACCTATCGGCTTCTTAATCTGAAATGCCTATCGGCACCTATTTTTAAAATGCCAATCGGCAACTATATCTGATATGCCTATCGGCACCTATATCTGAAATGCCAATCGGCACCAATTTTTGAAATGCCTATCGGAAACTACATCTGAAATGCCTATCTGCTCCTATATTTGAAATGCCTATCGGCAACCATATCTGAAATGCCTATCGACACCTATATTTGAAATACCTATCGGCTTCTATACCTGAAATGCCTATCGGCACCTATATCTGAAATGCCTATCGGCTACAATTTTTGAAATGCCTATCGGAAACTACATCTAAAATGCCTAACAGCACCTATATTTGAAATGCCTATCGGCTTTTATATCTGAAATGCCTATCGGCACCTATTTTTGCAATGCCAATCGGCAACTATATCTGAAATGCCTATCGGCACCTATATCTGAAATGCCTATCGGCACCTATTTTTAAAATGCCTATCGGAAACTACATCTAAGATGCCTATCAGCACCTATATTTGAAATGATTATCGGCAACCATATCTGGAATGCCTATCGGCACCTATATTTGAAATGCCTATCGGCTTCTATATCTGAAATGCCCATCGGCACCTATTTTTAAAATGGCTATCGGCAACTATATCTGAAATGCCTATCGGCACCTATATCTAAAATGCCTATCGGCACCTATTTTTGAAATGCCTATCGGAAACTACATCTGAAATGCCTATCAGCACCTATGTCAGAAATGCCTATCGGCAACCAGATCTGGAATGCCTATCGGCACCTATGTTTGAAATGCCTATCGGCTTCTATATCTTAATGCCTATCGGCACCTATTTTTAAAATGCCAATCGGCAACTATATCTGAAATGCCTATCGGCACCTATATCTGAAATGCCTATCGGCACCTATTTTTGAAATGCCTATCGAAAACTACATCTGAAATGCCTATCAGCACCTATATTTGAAATGCCTATCGGCAACCATATTTGGAATGCCTATCGGCACCTATATTTGAAATGCCTATCGGCTTTAATATCTGAAATGCCTATCGGCACCTATTTTTAGAATGCCAATCGGCAACTATATCTGAAGTGCCTATCGGCACCTATATCTGAAATGCCTATCGGCACCTATTTTTGAAATGCCTATCGAAAACTACATCTGAAATGCCTATCAGCATTTATATTTGAAATGCCTATCGGCAACTACATCAGAAATGCCTATCGGCACCTATATCTGAAATGTCCTACGGCATTTATATCTGAAATGCCGATCGACACCTATATTTGAAATGCCTATCGGCACCTATATTTTAAATGCCTATCGGCACCTATATTTTAAATGGTTATCGGCAACTATATCTGATATGCCTATCGGCATCTATATCTGAAATGCCTATCGGCACCTATTTTTGAGATGACTATCGGAAACTACATCTAAAATGCCTATAGGCACCTATTTTTAAAATGCCAATCGGCACCTATATCTGAAATGCCTATCGGCATCTATTTTTGAAATGCCTATCGGAAACTACATCTGAAATGCCTATCAGCACCTATATTTGAAATGCCTATCGGCAACCATATCTGAAATGTCTATTGACACCTGTATTTGAAATACCTATCGGCTTCTATATATGAAATGCCTATCAACACCTATTTTTAAAATGCCAATCGGCAACTATATCTGAATTGCCTATCGGCACCTATATCTGAAATGCCTATCGGCACCAATTTTTGAAATGCCTATCGGAAACTACATCTGAAATGCCTATCAGCACCTATATTTGAAATGCCTATCGGCAACCATATCTGGAATGCTTATCGGCACCTATATTTGAAATGCCTATCGGCTTCTATATCTGAAATGCCTATCGGCACCTATTTTTGTAATGCCAATCGGCAACTATATCTGAAATGCCTATCGGCACCTATATCTGAAATGCCTATCGGCACCTATTTTTGAAATGCCTATCGGAAACTACATCTGAAATGCCTATCAGCACCTACATTTGAAATGCCTATCGGCAACCATATCTGGAATGCCTATCGGCACCTATATTTGAAATGCCTATCGGCTTCTATATCTGAAATGCCCATCGGCACCTATTTTTAAAATGGCTATCGGCAACTATATCTGAAATGCCTATCGGCACCTATATCTGAAATGCCTATCGGCACCTATTTTTGAAATGCCTATCGGAAACTACATCTGAAATGCCTATCAGCACCTATATCAGAAATGCCTATCGGCAACCAGATCTGGAATGCCTATCGGCACCTATGTTTGAAATGCCTATCGGCTTCTATATCTTAATGCCTATCGGCACCTATTTTTAAAATGCCAATCGGCAACTATATCTGAAATTCCTATCGGCACCCATATCTGAAATGCCTATCGGCACCTATTTTTGAAATGCCTATCGGAAACTACATCTGAAATGCCTATTAGCACTTATATTTGAAATGCCTATCGGCAACCATATCTGGAATGCCTATCGTCACCTATATTTGAAATGCCTATCGGCTTCTATATCTGAAATGCCTATCGGCACCTATTTTTAAAATGCCAATCGGCAACTATATCTGAAATGCCTATCGGCACCTATATCTGAAATGCAAATCGTCACCTATTTTTGAAATGTCTTTCGGAAACTACATCTGAAATGCCTATCAGCACCTATATTTGAAATGCCTATCGGCAACCATATCTGGAATGCCTATTGGCACCTATATTTGTAATGCCTATCGGCTTCTATATCTGAAATGCCTATCGGCACTTATTTTTAAAATGCCAATCGGCAACTATATCTGATATGCCTATCGGCACCTATATCTGAAATGCCTATCGGCACCTATTTTTGAAATGCCTATCGGAAACTACATCTGAAATGCCTATCAGCACCTATATTTGAAATGCCTATCGGCAACAATATCTGGAATGCCTATCGGCACCTATATTTGAAATGCCTATCGGCTTCTATATCTAAAATGCCTATCGGCACCTATTTTTAAAATGCCAATCGGCAACTATATCTGAAATGCCTATCGGCACCTATTTTTGAAATGCCTATCGGAAACTACATCTGAAATGCCTATCAGCACCAATATTTGAAATGCCTATCGGCAACCATATCTGAAATGCCTATCGACACCTGTATTTGAAATACCTATCGGCTTCTATATCTGAAATGCCTATCGGCACCTATTTTTAAAATGCCAATCGGCAACTATATCTGAAATGCCTATCGGCACCTATATCTGAAATACCTATCGGCACCAATTTTTGAAATGCCTATCGGAAACTACATCTGAAATGCCTATCAGCACCTATATTTGAAATGCCTATCGGAAACCATATCTGGAATGCCTATCGGCACCTATATTTGAAATACCTAACGGCTTCTTTATCTGAAATGCCTATCGACACCTATTTTTAAAATGCCAATTGGCTACTATATCTGAAATGCCTATCGGCACCTATATCTGAAATGCCTATCGGTACCTATTTTTGAAATGCCTATCGGAAACTACATCTGAAATGCCTATCAGCACTTATATTTGAAATGCCTGTCGGCAACCATATCTGGAATGCCTATCGGCACCTATATTTGAAATGCCTATCGGCTTCTATATCTGAAATGCCTATCGGCACCTATTTTTAAAATGCCAATCGGCAACTATATCTGAAATGCCTATCGGCACCTATATCTGAAATGCCTATCGGCACCTATTTTTGAAATGTCTTTCGCAAACTACATCTGAAATGCCTATCTGCTCCTTTATTTGAAATGCCTATCGGCAACCATATCTGAAAAGCCTATCGACACCTATATTTGAGATACCTATCGGCTTCTATATCTGAAATGCCTATCGGCACCTATTTTTAAAATGCTAATCGGTAAATATATCTGAAATGCCTATCGGCACCTATATCTGAAATGCCTATCGGCACCAATTTTTGAAATGCCTATCGGAAAATACATCTGGAATGCCTATCAGCACCTATATTTGAAATGCCTATGCGCAACCATATCTGGAATGCCTATCGGCACCTATATTTGAAATGACTATCGGCTTCTATATCTAAAATGCCTATCGACACCTATTTTTAAAATGCCAATCGGCAACTATATCTGAAATACCTATCGGCACCTATATCTGAAATGCCTATCGGCACCTATTTTTGAAATGCCTATCGGAAACTACATCTGAAATGCCTATCAGCACCTATATTTGAAATGCCTATCGGCAACCATATCTGAAATGCCTATCGACACCTATATTTGAAATACCTATCGGCATCTATATCTGAAATGCCTATTAACACCGATTTTTAAAATGCCAAACGGCAACTATATCTGAATTGCCTATCGGCACCTATATCTGAAATGCCTATCGGCACCAATTTTTAAAATGCCTATCGGAAACTACATCTGAAATGCCTATCAGCACCTATATTTGAAATGCCTATCGGCAACCATATCTGAAATGCTTATCGGCACCTATATTTGAAATGCCTATCGGCTTCTATATCTGAAATGCCTATCGGCACCTATTTTTAAAATGCCAATCGGCAACTATATCTGAACTGCCTATCGGCACCTCTAACTGAAATGCCTATCGGCACCTATTTTTGAAATGCCTATCGGAAACTACATCTGAAATGCCTATCAGCACCTATATTTGAAATGCCTATCGGCAACTATATCTGGAATGCCTAACGGTACCTATATTTAAAATGCCTATCGGCTTCTATATCTGAAATGCCTATCGGCACCTATTTTTAAAATGGCTATCGGCAACTATATCTAAAATGCCTATCGGCACCTATATCTGAAATGCCTATCGGCACCTTATTTTGAAATGCCTATCGGAAACTACATCTGAAATGCCTATAAGCACCTATATTTGAAATGCCTATCGGTAACCATATCTGGAATGCCTATCGGCACCTATTTTTCAAATGCCTATCGGAAACTACATCTAAAATGCCTATCAGCACCTATATTTGAAATGCCTATCGGCAACCATATCTGGAATGCCTATCGGCACCTATATTTGAAATGCTTATCGGCTTCTATATCTGAAATGCCTATCGGCACCTATTTTTAAAATGGCTATCGGCAACTATATCTGAAATGCCTATCGGCACCCATATCTGAAATGCCTATCGGCACCTATTTTTGAAATGCCTATCGGAAACTACATCTGAAATGCCTATTAGCACCTATATTTGAAATGCCTATCGGCAACCATATCTGGAATGCCTATCGGCACCTATATTTGAAATGCCTATCGGCTTCTATATCTGAAATGTCTATCGGCACCTATTTTTAAAATGCCAATCGGCAACTATATCTGAAAGACTATCGGCACCTATATCTGTAATGCCTATCGGCACCTATTTTTGAAATGCCTATCGGAAACTACAACTGAAATGCTTATCAGCACCTATTTTTAAAATGCCAATCGGCAACTATATCTGAAGTGCCTATCATCACCTATATCTGAAATGCCTATCTGCACCTATTTTTGAAATGCCTATCGAAAACTACATCTGAAGTGCCTATCAGCACCTATATTTAAAATGCCTATCGGCAACCACATCAGAAATGCCTATCGGCACCTATATCTGAAATGCCTTTTGGCATTTATATCTGAAATGCCTATCGACACCTATATTTGAAATGCCTATCGGCACCTATATTTTAAATGCCTATCGGCTACTATATCTGATATGCCTATCGGCACCTATATCTGAAATGCCTATCGGCACCTATTTTTGAAATGCCTATCGGAAACTACATCTAAAATGCCTATCGGCACCTATTTTTAAATGCCAATCGGCAACTATATCTGAAATGCCTATCGGCACCTATATCTAAATGCCTATCGGCACCTATTTTTGAAATGCCTATCGGAAACTACATCTAAAATGCCTATCAGCACCTATATTTGAAATGCCTATCGGCAACCATATCCGGAATGCCTATCGGCACCTATATTTGAAATGCCTATCGGAAACTACATCTGAAATGCCTATCAGCACTTATATTTGAAATGCCTATCGGCAACCATATCTGGAATGCCTATCGGCACATATATTTGAAATGCCTATCGGCTTCTATATCTGAAATGCCTATCGGCACCTATTTTTAAAATGCCAATCGGCAACTATATCTTAAATGCCTATCGGCACCTATATCTGAAATGCCTATCGGCACCTGTTTTTAAAATGCCAATCGGCAACTATATCTTAAATGCCTATCGGCACCTATTTTTGAAATGTCTTTCGGAAACTACATCTGAAATGCCTATCTGCTCCTATATTTTAAATGCCTATCGGCAACCATATCTGAAATGCCTATCGACACCTATATTTGAAATACCTATCGGCATCTATATCTGAAATGCCTAACGGCACCTGTTTTTAAAATGCCAATCGGCAACTATATCTGAAATGCCTATCGGCACCTATATCTGAAATGCCTATCGGCACCTATTTTTGAAATGCCTATCGGAAACTACATCTGAAATGCCTATCAGCACCTATATTTGAAATGCCTATCGGCAACCATATCTGAAATGCCTATCGACACCTATATTTAAAATACCTATCGGCTTCTTAATCTGAAATGCCTATCGGCACCTATTTTTAAAATGCCAATCGGCAACTATATCTGATATGCCTATCGGCACCTATATCTGAAATGCCAATCGGCACCAATTTTTGAAATGCCTATCGGAAACTACATCTGAAATGCCTATCAGCACCTATATTTGAAATGCCTATGCGCAACCATATCTGGAATGCCTATCGGCACCTATATTTGAAATGCCTATCGGCTTCTATATCTAAAATGCCTATCGACACCTATTTTTAAAATGCCAATCGGCAACTATATCTGAAATACCTATCGGCACCTATATCTGAAATGCCTATCGGCACCTATTTTTGAAATGCCTATCGGAAACTACATCTGAAATGCCTATCAGCACCTATATTTGAAATGCCTATCGGCAACCATATCTGAAATGCCTATCGACACCTATATTTGAAATACCTATCGGCATCTATATCTGAAATGCCTATTAACACCGATTTTTAAAATGCCAAACGGCAACTATATCTGAATTGCCTATCGGCACCTATATCTGAAATGCCTATCGGCACCAATTTTTGAAATGCCTATCGGAAACTACATCTGAAATGCCTATCAGCACCTATATTTGAAATGCCTATCGGCAACCATATCTGAAATGCTTATCGGCACCTATATTTGAAATGCCTATCGGCTTCTATATCTGAAATGCCTATCGGCACCTATTTTTAAAATGCCAATCGGCAACTATATCTGAACTGCCTATCGGCACCTCTAACTGAAATGCCTATCGGCACCTATTTTTGAAATGCCTATCGGAAACTACATCTGAAATGCCTATCAGCACCTATATTTGAAATGCCTATCGGCAACCATATCTGGAATGCCTAACGGTACCTATATTTGAAATGCCTATCGGCTTCTATATCTGAAATGCCTATCGGCACCTATTTTTAAAATGGCTATCGGCAACTATATCTAAAATGCCTATCGGCACCTATATCTGAAATGCCTATCGGCACCTTATTTTGAAATGCCTATCGGAAACTACATCTGAAATGCCTATAAGCACCTATATTTGAAATGCCTATCGGCAACCATATCTGGAATGCCTATCGGCACCTATTTTTCAAATGCCTATCAGAAACTACATCTAAAATGCCTATCAGCACCTATATTTGAAATGCTTATCGGCTTCTATATCTGAAATGCCTATCGGCACCTATTTTTAAAATGGCTATCGGCAACTATAACTGAAATGCCTATCGGCACCCATATCTGAAATGCCTATCGGCACCTATTTTTGAAATGCCTATCGGAAACTACATCTGAAATGCCTATCAGCACCTATATTTGAAATGCCTATCGGCAACCATATCTGGAATGCCTATCGGCACCTATATTTGAAATGCCTATCGGCTTCTATATCTGAAATGCCTATCGGCACCTATTTTTAAAATGCCAATCGGCAACTATATCTGAAAGACTATCGGCTCCTATATCTGTAATGCCTATCGGCACCTATTTTTGAAATGCCTATCGGAAACTACAACTGAAATGCTTATCAGCACCTATTTTTAAAATGCCAATCGGCAACTATATCTGAAGTGCCTATCATCACCTATATCTGAAATGCCTATCTGCACCTATTTTTGAAATGCCTATCGAAAACTACATCTGAAATGCCTATCAGCACCTATATTTAAAATGCCTATCGGCAACCACATCAGAAATGCCTATCGGCACCTATATCTGAAATGCCTTTTGGCATTTATATCTGAAATGCCTATCGACACCTATATTTGAAATGCCTATCGGCACCTATATTTTAAATGCCTATCGGCTACTATATCTGATATGCCTATCGGCACCTATATCTGAAATGCCTATCGGCACCTATTTTTGAAATGCCTATCGGAAACTACATCTAAAATGCCTATCGGCACCTATTTTTAAATGCCAATCGGCAACTATATCTGAAATGCCTATCGGCACCTATATCTAAATGCCTATCGGCACCTATTTTTGAAATGCCTATCGGAAACTACATCTAAAATGCCTATCAGCACCTATATTTGAAATGCCTATCGGCAACCATATCCGGAATGCCTATCGGCACCTATATTTGAAATGCCTATCGGAAACTACATCTGAAATGCCTATCAGCACTTATATTTGAAATGCCTATCGGCAACCATATCTGGAATGCCTATCGGCACATATATTTGAAATGCCTATCGGCTTCTATATCTGAAATGCCTATCGGCACCTATTTTTAAAATGCCAATCGGCAACTATATCTTAAATGCCTATCGGCACCTATATCTGAAATGCCTATCGGCACCTGTTTTTAAAATGCCAATCGGCAACTATATCTTAAATGCCTATCGGCACCTATTTTTGAAATGCCTTTGGGAAACTACATCTGAAATGTTCATCAGCACTTATATTTGAAATGCCTATCGGCAACCATATCTGGAATGCCTATCGGCACCTATATTTGAAATGCCTATCGGCTTCTATATCTGAAATGCCTATCGGCACCTATTTATAAAATGCCAATCGGCAACTATATCTTAAATGCCTATCGGCACCTATATCTGAAATGCCTATCGGCACCTATTTTTGAAATGTCTTTCGGAAACTACATCTGAAATGCCTATCTGCTCCTATATTTTAAATGCCTATCGGCAACCATATCTGAAATGCCTATCGACACCTATATTTGAAATACCTATCGGCATCTATATCTGAAATGCCTAACGGCACCTGTTTTTAAAATGCCAATCGGCAACTATATCTGAAATGCCTATCGGCACCTATATCTGAAATGCCTATCGGCACCTATTTTTGAAATGCCTATCGGAAACTACATCTGAAATGCCTATCAGCACCTATATTTGAAATGCCTATCGGCAACCATATCTGAAATGCCTATCGACACCTATATTTGAAATACCTATCGGCTTCTTAATCTGAAATGCCTATCGGCACCTATTTTTAAAATGCCAATCGGCAACTATATCTGATATGCCTATCGGCACCTATATCTGAAATGCCAATCGGCACCAATTTTTGAAATGCCTATCGGAAACTACATCTGAAATGCCTATCTGCTCCTATATTTGAAATGCCTATCGGCAACCATATCTGAAATGCCTATCGACACCTATATTTGAAATACCTATCGGCTTCTATACCTGAAATGCCTATCGGCACCTATATCTGAAATGCCTATCGGCTACAATTTTTGAAATGCCTATCGGAAACTACATCTAAAATGCCTAACAGCACCTATATTTGAAATGCCTATCGGCTTTTATATCTGAAATGCCTATCGGCACCTATTTTTGCAATGCCAATCGGCAACTATATCTGAAATGCCTATCGGCACCTATATCTGAAATGCCTATCAGCACCTATTTTTAAAATGCCTATCGGAAACTACATCTAAGATGCCTATCAGCACCTATATTTGAAATGATTATCGGCAACCATATCTGGAATGCCTATCGGCACCTATATTTGAAATGCCTATCGGCTTCTATATCTGAAATGCCCATCGGCACCTATTTTTAAAATGGCTATCGGCAACTATATCTGAAATGCCTATCGGCACCTATATCTAAAATGCCTATCGGCACCTATTTTTGAAATGCCTATCGGAAACTACATCTGAAATGCCTATCAGCACCTATGTCAGAAATGCCTATCGGCAACCAGATCTGGAATGCCTATCGGCACCTATGTTTGAAATGCCTATCGGCTTCTATATCTTAATGCCTATCGGCACCTATTTTTAAAATGCCAATCGGCAACTATATCTGAAATGCCTATCGGCACCTATATCTGAAATGCCTATCGGCACCTATTTTTGAAATGCCTATCGAAAACTACATCTGAAATGCCTATCAGCACCTATATTTGAAATGCCTATCGGCAACCATATTTGGAATGCCTATCGGCACCTATATTTGAAATGCCTATCGGCTTTAATATCTAAAATGCCTATCGGCACCTATTTTTAGAATGCCAATCGGCAACTATATCTGAAGTGCCTATCGGCACCTATATCTGAAATGCCTATCGGCACCTATTTTTGAAATGCCTATCGAAAACTACATCTGAAATGCCTATCAGCATTTATATTTGAAATGCCTATCGGCAACTACATCAGAAATGCCTATCGGCACCTATATCTGAAATGTCCTACGGCATTTATATCTGAAATGCCGATCGACACCTATATTTGAAATGCCTATCGGCACCTATATTTTAAATGCCTATCGGCACCTATATTTTAAATGGTTATCGGCAACTATATCTGATATGCCTATCGGCATCTATATCTGAAATGCCTATCGGCACCTATTTTTGAGATGACTATCGGAAACTACATCTAAAATGCCTATAGGCACCTATTTTTAAAATGCCAATCGGCACCTATATCTGAAATGCCTATCGGCATCTATTTTTGAAATGCCTATCGGAAACTACATCTGAAATGCCTATCAGCACCTATATTTGAAATGCCTATCGGCAACCATATCTGAAATGTCTATTGACACCTGTATTTGAAATACCTATCGGCTTCTATATATGAAATGCCTATCAACACCTATTTTTAAAATGCCAATCGGCAACTATATCTGAATTGCCTATCGGCACCTATATCTGAAATGCCTATCGGCACCAATTTTTGAAATGCCTATCGGAAACTACATCTGAAATGCCTATCAGCACCTATATTTGAAATGCCTATCGGCAACCATATCTGGAATGCTTATCGGCACCTATATTTGAAATGCCTATCGGCTTCTATATCTGAAATGCCTATCGGCACCTATTTTTGTAATGCCAATCGGCAACTATATCTGAAATGCCTATCGGCACCTATATCTGAAATGCCTATCGGCACCTATTTTTGAAATGCCTATCGGAAACTACATCTGAAATGCCTATCAGCACCTACATTTGAAATGCCTATCGGCAACCATATCTGGAATGCCTATCGGCACCTATATTTGAAATGCCTATCGGCTTCTATATCTGAAATGCCCATCGGCACCTATTTTTAAAATGGCTATCGGCAACTATATCTGAAATGCCTATCGGCACCTATATCTGAAATGCCTATCGGCACCTATTTTTGAAATGCCTATCGGAAACTACATCTGAAATGCCTATCAGCACCTATATCAGAAATGCCTATCGGCAACCAGATCTGGAATGCCTATCGGCACCTATGTTTGAAATGCCTATCGGCTTCTATATCTTAATGCCTATCGGCACCTATTTTTAAAATGCCAATCGGCAACTATATCTGAAATTCCTATCGGCACCCATATCTGAAATGCCTATCGGCACCTATTTTTGAAATGCCTATCGGAAACTACATCTGAAATGCCTATTAGCACTTATATTTGAAATGCCTATCGGCAACCATATCTGGAATGCCTATCGTCACCTATATTTGAAATGCCTATCGGCTTCTATATCTGAAATGCCTATCGGCACCTATTTTTAAAATGCCAATCGGCAACTATATCTGAAATGCCTATCGGCACCTATATCTGAAATGCAAATCGTCACCTATTTTTGAAATGTCTTTCGGAAACTACATCTGAAATGCCTATCAGCACCTATATTTGAAATGCCTATCGGCAACCATATCTGGAATGCCTATTGGCACCTATATTTGTAATGCCTATCGGCTTCTATATCTGAAATGCCTATCGGCACTTATTTTTAAAATGCCAATCGGCAACTATATCTGATATGCCTATCGGCACCTATATCTGAAATGCCTATCGGCACCTATTTTTGAAATGCCTATCGGAAACTACATCTGAAATGCCTATCAGCACCTATATTTGAAATGCCTATCGGCAACAATATCTGGAATGCCTATCGGCACCTATATTTGAAATGCCTATCGGCTTCTATATCTAAAATGCCTATCGGCACCTATTTTTAAAATGCCAATCGGCAACTATATCTGAAATGCCTATCGGCACCTATTTTTGAAATGCCTATCGGAAACTACATCTGAAATGCCTATCAGCACCAATATTTGAAATGCCTATCGGCAACCATATCTGAAATGCCTATCGACACCTGTATTTGAAATACCTATCGGCTTCTATATCTGAAATGCCTATCGGCACCTATTTTTAAAATGCCAATCGGCAACTATATCTGAAATGCCTATCGGCACCTATATCTGAAATACCTATCGGCACCAATTTTTGAAATGCCTATCGGAAACTACATCTGAAATGCCTATCAGCACCTATATTTGAAATGCCTATCGGAAACCATATCTGGAATGCCTATCGGCACCTATATTTGAAATACCTAACGGCTTCTTTATCTGAAATGCCTATCGACACCTATTTTTAAAATGCCAATTGGCTACTATATCTGAAATGCCTATCGGCACCTATATCTGAAATGCCTATCGGTACCTATTTTTGAAATGCCTATCGGAAACTACATCTGAAATGCCTATCAGCACTTATATTTGAAATGCCTGTCGGCAACCATATCTGGAATGCCTATCGGCACCTATATTTGAAATGCCTATCGGCTTCTATATCTGAAATGCCTATCGGCACCTATTTTTAAAATGCCAATCGGCAACTATATCTGAAATGCCTATCGGCACCTATATCTGAAATGCCTATCGGCACCTATTTTTGAAATGTCTTTCGCAAACTACATCTGAAATGCCTATCTGCTCCTTTATTTGAAATGCCTATCGGCAACCATATCTGAAAAGCCTATCGACACCTATATTTGAGATACCTATCGGCTTCTATATCTGAAATGCCTATCGGCACCTATTTTTAAAATGCTAATCGGCAACTATATCTGAATTGCCTATCGGCACCTATATCTGAAATGCCTATCGGCACCAATTTTTAAAATGCCTATCGGAAACTACATCTGAAATGCCTATCAGCACCTATATTTGAAATGCCTATCGGCAACCATATCTGAAATGCTTATCGGCACCTATATTTGAAATGCCTATCGGCTTCTATATCTGAAATGCCTATCGGCACCTATTTTTAAAATGCCAATCGGCAACTATATCTGAACTGCCTATCGGCACCTCTAACTGAAATGCCTATCGGCACCTATTTTTGAAATGCCTATCGGAAACTACATCTGAAATGCCTATCAGCACCTATATTTGAAATGCCTATCGGCAACTATATCTGGAATGCCTAACGGTACCTATATTTGAAATGCCTATCGGCTTCTATATCTGAAATGCCTATCGGCACCTATTTTTAAAATGGCTATCGGCAACTATATCTAAAATGCCTATCGGCACCTATATCTGAAATGCCTATCGGCACCTTATTTTGAAATGCCTATCGGAAACTACATCTGAAATGCCTATAAGCACCTATATTTGAAATGCCTATCGGTAACCATATCTGGAATGCCTATCGGCACCTATTTTTCAAATGCCTATCGGAAACTACATCTAAAATGCCTATCAGCACCTATATTTGAAATGCCTATCGGCAACCATATCTGGAATGCCTATCGGCACCTATATTTGAAATGCTTATCGGCTTCTATATCTGAAATGCCTATCGGCACCTATTTTTAAAATGGCTATCGGCAACTATATCTGAAATGCCTATCGGCACCCATATCTGAAATGCCTATCGGCACCTATTTTTGAAATGCCTATCGGAAACTACATCTGAAATGCCTATTAGCACCTATATTTGAAATGCCTATCGGCAACCATATCTGGAATGCCTATCGGCACCTATATTTGAAATGCCTATCGGCTTCTATATCTGAAATGTCTATCGGCACCTATTTTTAAAATGCCAATCGGCAACTATATCTGAAAGACTATCGGCACCTATATCTGTAATGCCTATCGGCACCTATTTTTGAAATGCCTATCGGAAACTACAACTGAAATGCTTATCAGCACCTATTTTTAAAATGCCAATCGGCAACTATATCTGAAGTGCCTATCATCACCTATATCTGAAATGCCTATCTGCACCTATTTTTGAAATGCCTATCGAAAACTACATCTGAAGTGCCTATCAGCACCTATATTTAAAATGCCTATCGGCAACCACATCAGAAATGCCTATCGGCACCTATATCTGAAATGCCTTTTGGCATTTATATCTGAAATGCCTATCGACACCTATATTTGAAATGCCTATCGGCACCTATATTTTAAATGCCTATCGGCTACTATATCTGATATGCCTATCGGCACCTATATCTGAAATGCCTATCGGCACCTATTTTTGAAATGCCTATCGGAAACTACATCTAAAATGCCTATCGGCACCTATTTTTAAATGCCAATCGGCAACTATATCTGAAATGCCTATCGGCACCTATATCTAAATGCCTATCGGCACCTATTTTTGAAATGCCTATCGGAAACTACATCTAAAATGCCTATCAGCACCTATATTTGAAATGCCTATCGGCAACCATATCCGGAATGCCTATCGGCACCTATATTTGAAATGCCTATCGGAAACTACATCTGAAATGCCTATCAGCACTTATATTTGAAATGCCTATCGGCAACCATATCTGGAATGCCTATCGGCACATATATTTGAAATGCCTATCGGCTTCTATATCTGAAATGCCTATCGGCACCTATTTTTAAAATGCCAATCGGCAACTATATCTTAAATGCCTATCGGCACCTATATCTGAAATGCCTATCGGCACCTGTTTTTAAAATGCCAATCGGCAACTATATCTTAAATGCCTATCGGCACCTATTTTTGAAATGTCTTTCGGAAACTACATCTGAAATGCCTATCTGCTCCTATATTTTAAATGCCTATCGGCAACCATATCTGAAATGCCTATCGACACCTATATTTGAAATACCTATCGGCATCTATATCTGAAATGCCTAACGGCACCTGTTTTTAAAATGCCAATCGGCAACTATATCTGAAATGCCTATCGGCACCTATATCTGAAATGCCTATCGGCACCTATTTTTGAAATGCCTATCGGAAACTACATCTGAAATGCCTATCAGCACCTATATTTGAAATGCCTATCGGCAACCATATCTGAAATGCCTATCGACACCTATATTTAAAATACCTATCGGCTTCTTAATCTGAAATGCCTATCGGCACCTATTTTTAAAATGCCAATCGGCAACTATATCTGATATGCCTATCGGCACCTATATCTGAAATGCCAATCGGCACCAATTTTTGAAATGCCTATCGGAAACTACATCTGAAATGCCTATCTGCTCCTATATTTGAAATGCCTATCGGCAACCATATCTGAAATGCCTATCGACACCTATATTTGAAATACCTATCGGCTTCTATACCTGAAATGCCTATCGGCACCTATATCTGAAATGCCTATCGGCTACAATTTTTGAAATGCCTATCGGAAACTACATCTAAAATGCCTAACAGCACCTATATTTGAAATGCCTATCGGCAACCATATCTGGAATGCCTATCGGCACCTATATTTGAAATGCCTATCGGCTTCTATATCTGAAATGCCTATCGGCACCTATTTTTAAAATTCCAATTGGCAACTATATCTTAAATGCCTATCGGCACTTATATCTGAAATGCCTATCGGCACCTATTTTTGAAATGTCTATCGGAAACTACATCTGAAATGCCTATCAGCACCTATATTTGAAATGCCTATCGGCTTCTATATCTGAAATGCCTATCGGCACCTATTTTTGCAATGCCAATCGGCAACTATATCTGAAATGCCTATCGGCACCTATATCTGAAATGCCTATCGGCACCTATTTTTGAAATGCCTATCGGAAACTACATCTAAAATGCCTATCGGCACCTATTTTTAAATGCCAATCGGCAACTATATCTGAAATGCCTATC
>JAVRKA010000697.1:0-62947 GCA_034508555.1 Venustoraphidia nigricollis | reverse complement strand
GGTGTCGATAGGCATTTCAGATATAGGTGTCGATAGGCATTTCAGATATAGGTGTCGATAGGCATTTCAGATATAGGTGACGATAGGCATTTCAGATATAGGTGTCGATAGGCATTTCAGATATAGGTGTCGATAGGCATTTCAGATATAGGTGTCGATAGGCATTTCAGATATAGGTGTCGATAGGCATTTCAGATATAGGTGTCGATAAGCATTTCAGATATAGGTGCCGATAGGCATTTCAGATATAGTTGCCGATTGGCATTTTAAAAATAGGTGCCGATAGGCATTTCAGATATAGAAGCCGATAGGCATTTCAAATATAGGTGCCGATAGGCATTCCAGATATGGTTGCCGATAGGCATTTCAGATGTAGTTTCCGATAGGCATTTCAAAAATAGGTGTCGATAGGCATTTCAGATATAGGTGTCGATAGGCATTTCAGATATAGGTGTCGATAGGCATTTCAGATATAGGTGTCGATAGGCATTTCAGATATAGGTGTCGATAGGCATTTCAGATATAGGTGTCGATAGGCATTTCAGATATAGGTGTCGATAGGCATTTCAGATATAGGTGTCGATAGGCATTTCAGATATAGGTGCCGATAGGCATTTCAGATATAGTTGCCGATTGGCATTTTAAAAATAGGTGCCGATAGGCATTTCAGATATAGAAGCCGATAGGCATTTCAAATATAGGTGCCGATAGGCATTCCAGATATGGTTGCCGATAGGCATTTCAAATATAGGTGCTGATAGGCATTTCAGATGTAGTTTCCGATAGGCATTTCAAAAATAGGTGTCGATAGGCATTTCAGATATAGGTGTCGATAGGCATTTCAGATATAGGTGTCGATAGGCATTTCAGATATAGGTGTCGATAGGCATTTCAGATACAGGTGTCGATAGGCATTTCAGATATAGGTGTCGATAGGCATTTCAGATATAGGTGTCGATAGGTATTTCAGATATAGGTGTCGATAGGCATTTCAGATATAGGTGTCGATAGGCATTTCAGATATAGGTGCCGATAGGCATTTCAGATATAGTTGCCGATTGGCATTTTAAAAATAGGTGCCGATAGGCATTTCAGATATAGAAGCCGATAGGCATTTCAAATATAGGTGCCGATAGGCATTCCAGATATGGTTGCCGATAGGCATTTCAAATATAGGTGCTGATAGGCATTTCAGATGTAGTTTCCGATAGGCATTTCAAAAATAGGTGTCGATAGGCATTTCAGATATAGGTGTCGATAGGCATTTCAGATATAGGTGTCGATAGGCATTTCAGATATAGGTGTCGATAGGCATTTCAGATATAGGTGTCGATAGGCATTTCAGATATAGGTGTCGATAGGCATTTCAGATATAGGTGTCGATAGGCATTTTAGATATAGTTGCCGATTGGCATTTTAAAAATAGGTGCCGATAGGCATTTCAGATATAGAAGCCGATAGGCATTTCAAATATAGGTGCCGATAGGCATTCCAGATATGGTTGCCGATAGGCATTTCAAATATAGGTGCTGATAGGCATTTCAGGTAGTTTCCGATAGGCATTTCAAAAATAGGTGTCGATAGGCATTTCAGATATAGGTGTCGATAGGCATTTCAGATATAGGTGTCGATAGGCATTTCAGATATAGGTGTCGATAGGCATTTCAGATATAGGTGTCGATAGGCATTTCAGATATAGGTGTCGATAGGCATTTCAGATATAGGTGTCGATAGGCATTTCAGATATAGGTGTCGATAGGCATTTCAGATATAGGTGTCGATAGGCATTTCAGATATAGGTGCCGATAGGCATTTCAGATATAGTTGCCGATTGGCATTTTAAAAATAGGTGCCGATAGGCATTTCAGATATAGAAGCCGATAGGCATTTCAAATATAGGTGCCGATAGGCATTCCAGATGTGGTTGCCGATAGGCATTTCAAATATAGGTGCTGATAGGCATTTCAGATGTAGTTTCCGATAGGCATTTCAAAAATAGGTGTCGATAGGCATTTCAGATATAGGTGTCGATAGGCATTTCAGATATAGGTGTCGATAGGCATTTCAGATATAGGTGTCGATAGGCATTTCAGATATAGGTGTCGATAGGCATTTCAGATATAGGTGTCGATAGGCATTTCAGATATAGTTGCCGATTGGCATTTTAAAAATAGGTGCCGATAGGCATTTCAGATATAGAAGCCGATAGGCATTTCAAATATAGGTGCCGATAGGCAATCCAGATATGGTTGCCGATAGGCATTTCAAATATAGGTGCTGATAGGCATTTCAGATGTAGTTTCCGATAGGCATTTCAAAAATAGGTGTCGATAGGCATTTCAGATATAGGTGTCGATAGGCATTTCAGATATAGGTGTCGATAGGCATTTCAGATATAGGTGTCGATAGGCATTTCAGATATAGGTGTCGATAGGCATTTCAGATATAGGTGTCGATAGGCATTTCAGATATAGGTGTCGATAGGCATTTCAGATATAGGTGCCGATAGGCATTTCAGATATAGTTGCCGATTGGCATTTTAAAAATAGGTGCCGATAGGCATTTCAGATATAGAAGCCGATAGGCATTTCAAATATAGGTGCCGATAGGCATTCCAGATATGGTTGCCGATAGGCATTTCAAATATAGGTGCTGATAGGCATTTCAGATGTAGTTTCCGATAGGCATTTCAAAAATAGGTGTCGATAGGCATTTCAGATATAGGTGTCGATAGGCATTTCAGATATAGGTGTCGATAGGCATTTCAGATATAGGTGTCGATAGGCATTTCAGATATAGGTGTCTAAAGGCATTTCAGATATAGGTGTCGATAGGCATTTCAGATATAGGTGTCGATGGGCATTTCAGATATAGGTGTCGATAGGCATTTCAGATATAGGTGTCGATAGGCATTTCAGATATAGGTGTCGATAGGCATTTCAGATATAGGTGCCGATAGGCATTTCAGATATAGTTGCCGATTGGCATTTTAAAAATAGGTGCCGATAGGCATTTCAGATATAGAAGCCGATAGGCATTTCAAATATAGGTGCCGATAGGCATTCCAGATATGGTTGCCGATAGGCATTTCAAATATAGGTGCTGATAGGCATTTCAGATGTAGTTTCCGATAAGCATTTCAAAAATAGGTGTCGATAGGCATTTCAGATATAGGTGTCGATAGGCATTTCAGATATAGGTGTCGATAGGCATTTCAGATATAGGTGACGATAGGCATTTCAGATATAGGTGTCGATAGGCATTTCAGATATAGGTGTCGATAGGCATTTCAGATATAGGTGTCGATAGGCATTTCAGATATAGGTGTCGATAGGCATTTCAGATATAGGTGTCGATAGGCATTTCAGATAAAGGTGCCGATAGGCATTTCAGATATAGTTACCTATTGGCATTTTAAAAATAGGTGCCGATAGGCATTTCAGATATAGAAGCCGATAGGCATTTCAAATATAGGTGCCGATAGGCATTCCAGATATGGTTGCCGATAGGCATTTCAAATATAGGTGCTGATAGGCATTTCAGATGTAGTTTCCGATAGGCATTTCAAAAATAGGTGTCGATAGGCATTTCAGATATAGGTGTCGATAGGCATTTCAGATATAGGTGTCGATAGGCATTTCAGATATAGGTGTCGATAGGCATTTCAGATATAGGTGTCGATAGGCATTTCAGATATAGGTGTCGATAGGCATTTCAGATATAGGTGTCGATAGGCAATTCAGATATAGGTGTCGATAGGCATTTCAGATATAGGTGTCGATAGGCATTTCAGATATAGGTGCCGATAGGCATTTCAGATATAGTTGCCGATTGGCATTTTAAAAATAGGTGCCGATAGGCATTTCAGATATAGAAGCCGATAGGCATTTCAAATATAGGTGCCGATAGGCATTCCAGATATGGTTGCCGATAGGCATTTCAAATATAGGTGCTGATAGGCATTTCAGATGTAGTTTCCGATAGGCATTTCAAAAATAGGTGTCGATAGGCATTTCAGATATAGGTGTCGATAGGCATTTCAGATATAGGTGTCGATAGGCATTTCAGATATAGGTGTCGATAGGCATTTCAGATATAGGTGTCGATAGGCATTTCAGATATAGGTGTCGAAAGGCATTTCAGATATAGGTGCCGATAGGCATTTTAGATATAGTTGCCGATTGGCATTTTAAAAATAGGTGCCGATAGGCATTTCAGATATAGAAGCCGATAGGCATTTCAAATATAGGTGCCGATAGGCATTCCAGATATGGTTGCCGATAGGCATTTCAAATATAGGTGCTAATAGGCATTTCAGATGTAGTTTCCGATAGGCATTTCAAAAATAGGTGTCGATAGGCATTTCAGATATAGGTGTCGATAGGCATTTCAGATATAGGTGTCGATAGGCATTTCAGATATAGGTGTCGATAGTTATTTCAGATATAGGTGTCGATAGGCATTTCAGATATAAGTGTCGATAGGCATTTCAGATATAGGTGTCGATAGGCATTTCAGATATAGGTGTCGATAGGCATTTCAGATATAGGTGTCGATAGGCATTTCAGAGTTAGGTGCCGATAGGCATTTCAGATATAGTTGCCGATTGGCATTTTAAAAATAGGTGCCGATAGGCATTTCAGATATAGAAGCCGATAGGCATTTCAAATATAGGTGCCGATAGGCATTCCAGATGTGGTTGCCGATAGGCATTCCAGATCTGGTTGCCGATAGGCATTTCAAATATAGGTGCTGATAGGCATTTCAGATGTAGTTTCCGATAGGCATTTCAAAAATAGGTGTCGATAGGCATTTCAGATATAGGTGTCGATAGGCATTTCAGATATAGGTGTCGATAGGCATTTCAGATATAGGTGTCGATAGGCATTTCAGATATAGGTGTCGATAGGCATTTCAGATATAGGTGTCGATAGTTATTTCAGATATAGGTGTCGATAGGCATTTCAGATATAAGTGTCGATAGGCATTTCAGATATAGGTGTCGATAGGCATTTCAGATATAGGTGTCGATAGGCATTTCAGATATAGGTGTCGATAGGCATTTCAGAGTTAGGTGCCGATAGGCATTTCAGATATAGTTGCCGATTGGCATTTTAAAAATAGGTGCCGATAGGCATTTCAGATATAGAAGCCGATAGGCATTTCAAATATAGGTGCCGATAGGCAATCCAGATATGGTTGCCGATAGGCATTTCAAATATAGGTGCTGATAGGCATTTCAGATGTAGTTTCCGATAGGCATTTCAAAAATAGGTGTCGATAGGCATTTCAGATATAGGTGTCGATAGGCATTTCAGATATAGGTGTCGATAGGCATTTCAGATATAGGTGTCGATAGGCATTTCAGATATAGGTGTCGATAGGCATTTCAGATATAGGTGTCGATAGGCATTTCAGATATAGGTGTCGATAGGCATTTCAGATATAGGTGTCGATAGGCATTTCAGATATAGGTGCCGATAGGCATTTCAGATATAGTTGCTGATTGGCATTTTAAAAATAGGTGCCGATAGGCATTTCAGATATAAAAGCCGATAGGCATTTCAAATATAGGTGCCGATAGGCATTCCAGATATGGTTGCCGATAGGCATTTCAAATATCGGTGCTGATAGGCATTTCAGATGTAGTTTCCGATAGGCATTTCAAAAATAGGTGTCGATTGGCATTTCATATATAGGTGTCGATAGGCATTTCAGATATAGGTGTCTAAAGGCATTTCAGATATAGGTGTCGATAGGCATTTCAGATATAGGTGTCGATAGGCATTTCAGATATAGGTGTCGATAGGCATTTCAGATATAGGTGTCGATAGGCATTTCAGATATAGGTGTCGATAGGCATTTCAGATATAGGTGCCGATAGGCATTTCAGATATAGTTGCCGATTGGCATTTTAAAAATAGGTGCCGATAGGCATTTCAGATATAGAAGCCGATAGGCATTTCAAATATAGGTGCCGATAGGCATTCCAGATATGGTTGCCGATAGGCATTTCAAATATAGGTGCTGATAGGCATTTCAGATGTAGTTTCCGATAGGCATTTCAAAAATAGGTGTCGATAGGCATTTCAGATATAGGTGACGATAGGCATTTCAGATATAGGTGTCGATAGGCATTTCAGATATAGGTGTCGATAGGCATTTCAGATATAGGTGTCGATAGGCATTTCAGATATAGGTGTCGATAGGCATTTCAGATATAGGTGTCGATAGGCATTCCAGATATGGTTGCCGATAGGCATTTCAAATATAGGTGCTGATAGGCATTTCAGATGTAGTTTCCGATAGGCATTTCAAAAATAGGTGTCGATAGGCATTTCAGATATAGGTGTCGATAGGCATTTCAGATATAGGTGTCGATAGGCATTTCAGATATAGGTGTCGATAGGCATTTCAGATATAGGTGTCGATAGGCATTTCAGATATGGTTGCCGATAGGCATTTCAAACATAGGTGCTGATAGGCATTTCAGATGTAGTTTCCGATAGGCATTTCAAAATAGGTGTCGATAGGCATTTCAGATATAGGTGTCGATAGGCATTTCAGATATAGGTGTCGATAGGCATTTCAGATATAGGTGTCGATAGGCATTTCAGATATAGGTGTCGATAGGCATTTCAGATATAGGTGCCGATAGGCATTTTAGATATGGTTGCCGATTGGCATTTTAAAAATAGGTGCCGATAGGCATTTCAGATATAGAAGCCGATAGGCATTTCAAATATAGGTGCCGATAGGCATTCCAGATATGGTTGCCGATAGGCATTTCAAATATAGGTGCTGATAGGCATTTCAGATGTAGTTTCCGATAGGCATTTCAAAAATAGGTGTCGATAGGCATTTCAGATATAGGTGTCGATAGGCATTTCAGATATAGGTGTCGATAGGCATTTCAGATATAGGTGTCGATAGGCATTTCAGATATAGGTGTCGATAGGCATTTCAGATATAGGTGTCGATAGGCATTTCAGATATAGGTGTCGATAGGCATTTCAGATATAGGTGTCGATAGGCATTTCAGATATAGGTGCCGATAGGCATTTCAGATATAGTTGCCGATTGGCATTTTAAAAATAGGTGCCGATAGGCATTTCAGATATAGAAGCCGATAGGCATTTCAAATATAGGTGCCGATAGGCATTCCAGATATGGTTGCCGATAGGCATTTCAAATATAGGTGCTGATAGGCATTTCAGATGTAGTTTCCGATAGGCATTTCAAAAATAGGTGTCGATAGGCATTTCAGATATAGGTGTCGATAGGCATTTCAGATATAGGTGTCGATAGGCATTTCAGATATAGGTGTCGATAGGCATTTCAGATATAGGTGTCGATAGGCATTTCAGATATAGGTGTCGATAGGCATTTCAGATATAGGTGTCGATAGGCATTTCAGATATAGGTGTCGATAGGCATTTCAGATATCGGTGCCGATAGGCATTTCAGATATATTTGCCGATTGGCATTTTAAAAATAGGTGCCGATAGGCATTTCAGATATAGAAGCCGATAGGCATTTCAAATATAGGTGCCGATAGGCATTCCAGATATGGTTGCCGATAGGCATTTCAAATATAGGTGCTGATAGGCATTTCAGATGTAGTTTCTGATAGGCATTTCAAAAATAGGTGTCGATAGGCATTTCAGATATAGGTGCCGATAGGCATTCCAGATATGGTTGCCGATAGGCATTTCAAATATAGGTGCTGATAGGCATTTCAGATGTAGTTTCCGATAGGCATTTCAAAAATAGGTGTCGATAGGCATTTCAGATATAGGTGTCGATAGGCATTTCAGATATAGGTGTCGATAGGCATTTCAGATATAGGTGTCGATAGGCATTTCAGATATAGGTGTCCATAGGCCATTTCAGATATGGTTGCCGATAGGCATTTCAAATATAGGTGCTGATAGGCATTTCAGATGTAGTTTCCGATAGGCATTTCAAAAATAGGTGTCGATAGGCATTTCAGATATAGGTGTCGATAGGCATTTCAGATATAGGTGTCGATAGGCATTTCAGATATAGGTGTCGATAGGCATTTCAGATATAGGTGTCGATAGGCATTTCAGATATAGGTGTCGATAGTCATTTCAGATATAGGTGTCGATAGGCATTTCAGATATAGGTGCCGATAGGCATTTCAGATATAGTTGCCGATTGGCATTTTAAAAATAGGTGCTGATAGGCATTTCAGATATAGAAGCCGATAGGCATTTCAAATATAGGTGCCGATAGGCATTCCAGATATGGTTGCCGATAGGCATTTCAAATATAGGTGCTGATAGGCATTTCAGATGTAGTTTCCGATAGGCATTTCAAAAATAGGTGTCGATAGGCATTTCAGATATAGGTGTCGATAGGCATTTCAGATATAGGTGTCGATAGGCATTTCAGATATAGGTGTCGATAGGCATTTCAGATATAGGTGTCGATAGGCATTTCAGATATAGGTGTCGATAGGCATTTCAGATATAGGTGTCGATAGGCATTTCAGATATAGGTGCCTATAGGCATTTCAGATATAGTTGCCGATTGGCATTTTAAAAATAGGTGCTGATAGGCATTTTAGATATAGAAGCCGATAGGCATTTCAAATATAGGTGCCGATAGGCATTCCAGATATGGTTGCCGATAGGCATTTCAAATATAGGTGCTGATAGGCATTTCAGATGTAGTTTCCGATAGGCATTTCAAAAATAGGTGTCGATAGGCATTTCAGATATAGGTGTCGATAGGCATTTCAGATATAGGTGTCGATAGGCATTTCAGATATAGGTGTCGATAGGCATTTCAGATATAGGTGTCGATAGGCATTTCAGATATAGGTGTCGATAGGCATTTCAGATATAGGTGCCGATAGGCATTTCAGATATAGTTGCCGATTGGCATTTTAAAAATAGGTGCCGATAGGCATTTCAGATATAGAAGCCGATAGGCATTTCAAATATAGGTGCCGATAGGCATTCCAGATATGGTTGCCGATAGGCATTTCAAATATAGGTGCTGATAGGCATTTCAGATGTAGTTTCCGATAGGCATTTCAAAAATAGGTGTCGATAGGCATTTCAGATATAGGTGTCGATAGGCATTTCAGATATAGGTGTCGATAGGCATTTCAGATATAGGTGTCGATAGGCATTTCAGATATAGGTGTCGATAGGCATTTCAGATACAGGTGTCGATAGGCATTTCAGATATAGGTGTCGATAGGCATTTCAGATATAGGTGTCGATAGGCATTTCAGATATAGGTGTCGATAGGCATTTTAGATATAGGTGTCGATAGGCATTTCAGATATAGGTGTCGATAGGCATTTAAGATATAAGTGTCGATAGGCATTTCAGATATAAGTGTCGATAGGCATTTCAGATATGGGTGCCGATAGGCATTTCAGATATAGTTGCCGATTGGCATTTTAAAAATAGGTGCCGATAGGCATTTCAGATATAGAAGCCGATAGGCATTTCAAATATAGGTGCCGTTAGGCATTCCAGATATGGTTGCTGATAGGCATTTCAAATATAGGTGTCGATAGGCATTTCAGATATAGGTGTCGATAGGCATTTCAGATATAGGTGTCGATAGGCATTTCAGATATAGGTGTCAATAGTCATTTCAGATATAGGTGTCGATAGGCATTTCAGATATAGGTGTCGATAGGCATTTCAGATATAGGTGTCGATAGGCATTTCAGATATAGGTGTCGATAGGCATTTCAGATATAGGTGCCGATAGGCATTTCAGATATAGTTGCCGATTGGCATTTTAAAAATAGGTGCCGATAGGCATTTCAGATATAGAAGCCGATAGGCATTTCAAATATAGGTGCCAATAGGCATTCCAGATATGGTTGCCGATAGGCATTTCAAATACAGGTGCTGATAGGCATTTCAGATGTAGTTTCCGATAGGCATTTCAAAAATAGGTGTCGATAGGCATTTCAGATATAGGTGTCGATAGGCATTTCAGATATAGGTGCCGATAGGCATTTCAGATATAGGTGTCGATAGGCATTTCAGATATAGGTGTCGATAGGCATTTTAGATATAGGTGTCAATAGTCATTTCAGATATAGGTGTCGATAGGCATTTCAGATATAGGTGTCGATAGGCATTTCAGATATAGTTGTCTATAGGCATTTCAGATATAGGTGCCGATAGGCATTTCAGATATAGTTGCCGATTGGGATTTTAAAAATAGGTGCCGATAGGCATTTCAGATATAGAAGCCGATAGGCATTTCAAATATAGGTGCCGATAAGCATTCCAGATATGGTTGCCGATAGGCATTTTAAATATAGGTGCTGATAAGCATTTCAGATGTAGTTTCCGATAGGCATTTCAAAAATAGGTGTCGATAGGCATTTCAGATATAGGTGTCGATAGGCATTTCAGATATAGGTGTCGATAGGCATTTCAGATATAGGTGTCAATAGTCATTTGAGATATAGGTGTCGATAGGCATTTCAGATATAGGTGTCGATAGGCATTTCAGATATAGGTGTCGATAGGCATTTCAGATATAGGTGTCGATAGGCATTTCAGATATAGGTGTCGATAGGCATTTCAGATATAGGTGCCGATAGGCATTTCAGATATAGTTGCCGATTGGCATTTTAAAAATAGGTGCCGATAGGCATTTCAGATATAGAAGCCGATAGGCATTTCAAATATAGGTGCCAATAGGCATTCCAGATATGGTTGCCGATAGGCATTTCAAATACAGGTGCTGATAGACATTTCAGATGTAGTTTCCGATAGGCATTTCAAAAATAGGTGTCGATAGGCATTTCAGATATAGGTGTCGATAGGCATTTCAGATATAGGTGCCGATAGGCATTTCAGATATAGGTGTCGATAGGCATTTCAGATATAGGTGTCGATAGGCATTTTAGATATAGGTGTCGATAGGCATTTCAGATATAGGTGTCGATAGGCATTTCAGATATAAGTGTCGATAGGCATTTCAGATATAAGTGTCGATAGGCATTTCAGATATGGGTGCCGATAGGCATTTCAGATATAGTTGCCGATTGGCATTTTAAAAATAGGTGCCTATAGGCATTTCAGATATAGAAGCCGATAGGCATTTCAAATATAGGTGCCGTTAGGCATTCCAGATATGGTTGATGATAGGCATTTCAAATATAGGTGCTGATAGGCATTTCAGATGTAGTTTCCGATAGGCATTTCAAAAATAGGTGTCGATAGGCATTTCAGATATAGGTGTCGATAGGCATTTCAGATATAGGTGTCGATAGGCATTTCAGATATAGGTGTCGATAGGCATTTCAGATATAGGTGTCGATAGGCATTTCAGATATAGGTGTCGATAGGCATTTCAGATATAGGTGTCGATAGGCATTTTAGATATAGGTGTCGATAGGCATTTCATATATAGGTGCCGATAGGCATTTCAGATATAGTTGCCGATTGGCATTTTAAAAATAGGTGCCGATAGGCATTTCAGATATAGAAGCCGATAGGCATTTCAAATATAGGTGCCGATATTCATTCCAGATATGGTTGCCGGTAGGCATTTCAAATATAGGTGCTGATAGGCATTTCAGATGTAGTTTCCGATAGGCATTTCAAAAATAGGTGTCGATAGGCATTTCAGATATAGGTGTCGATAGGCATTTCAGATATAGGTGTCGATAGGCATTTCAGATATAGGTGTCGATAGGCATTTTAGATATAGGTGTCGATAGGCATTTCAGATATAGGTGTCGAAAGGCATTTCAGATATAGGTGTCGATAGGCATTTCAGATATAGGTGTCGATAGGCATTTCAGATATAGTTGTCTATAGGCATTTCAGATATAGGTGCCGATAGGCATTTCAGATATAGTTGCCGATTGGGATTTTAAAAATAGGTGCCGATAGGCATTTCAGATATAGAAGCCGATAGGCATTTCAAATATAGGTGCCGATAAGCATTCCAGATATGGTTGCCGATAGGCATTTTAAATATAGGTGCTGATAGGCATTTCAGATGTAGTTTCCGATAGGCATTTCAAAAATAGGTGTCGATAGGCATTTCAGATATAGGTGTCGATAGGCATTTCAGATATAGGTGTCGACAGGCATTTCAGATATAGGTGTCGATAGGCATTTCAGATATAGGTGTCGATAGGCATTTCAGATATAGGTGCCGATAGGCATTTCAGATATAGTTTCCGATTGGCATTTTAAAAATAGGTGCCGATAGGAATTTCAGATATAGAAGCCGATAGGTATTTCAAATATAGGTGCCGATAGGCATTCCAGATATGGTTGCCGATAGGCATTTCAAATATAGGTGCTGATAAGCATTTCAGATGTAGTTTCCGATAGGCATTTCAAAAATAGGTGTCGATAGGCATTTCAGATATAGGTGTCGATAGGCATTTCAGATATAGGTGTCGATAGGCATTTCAGATATAGGTGTCGATAGGCATTTCAGATATAGGTGTCGATAGGCATTTCAAATATAGGTGTCGATAGGCGTTTCAGATATAGGTGTCGATAGGCATTTCAGATATAGGTGTCGATAGGCATTTCAGATATAGGTGCCGATAGGCATTTCAGATATAGTTGCCGATTTGCATTTTAAAAATAGGTGCCGATAGGCATTTCAGATATAGAAGCCGATAGGCATTTCAAATATAGGTGCCGATAGGCATTCCAGATATGGTTGCCGATAGGTATTTCAAATATAGGTGCTGATAGGCATTTCAGATGTAGTTTCCGATAGGCATTTCAAAAATAGGTGTCGATAGGCATTTCAGATATAGGTGTCGATAGGCATTTCAGATATAGGTGTCGATAGGCATTTCAGATATAGGTGTCGATAGGCATTTCAGATATAGGTGTCGATAGGCATTTCAGTTATAGGTGTCGATAGGCATTTCAGATATAGGTGTCGATAGGCATTTCAGATATAGGTGTCGATAGGCATTTCAGATATAGGTGCCGATAGGCATTTCAGATATAGTTGCCGATTGGCATTTTAAAAATAGGTGCCGATAGGCATTTCAGATATAGAAGCCGATAGGCATTTCAAATATAGGTGCCGATAGGCATTCCAGATATGGTTGCCGATAGGCATTTCAAATATAGGTGCTGATAGGCATTTCAGATGTAGTTTCCGATAGGCATTTCAAAAATAGGTGTCGATAGGCATTTCAGATATAGGTGTCGATAGGCATTTCAGATATAGGTGTCGATAGGCATTTCAGATATAGGTGTCGATAGGCATTTCAGATATAGGTGTCGATAGGCATTTCAGATATAGGTGTCGATAGGCATTTCAGATATAGGTGTCGATAGGCATTTCAGATATAGGTGCCGATAGGCATTTCAGATATAGTTGCCGATTGGCATTTTAAAAATAGGTGCCGATAGGCATTTCAGATATAGAAGCCGATAGGCATTTCAAATATAGGTGCCGATAGGCATTCCAGATATGGTTGCCGATAGGCATTTCAAATATAGGTGCTGATAGGCATTTCAGATGTAGTTTCCGATAGGCATTTCAAAAATAGGTGTCGATAGGCATTTCAGATATAGGTGACGATAGGCATTTCAGATATAGGTGTCGATAGGCATTTCAGATATAGGTGTCGATAGGCTTCTCAGATATAGGTGTCGATAGGCATTTCAGATATAGGTGTCGATAGGCATTCCAGATATGGTTGCCGATAGGCATTTCAAATATAGGTGCTGATAGGCATTTCAGATGTAGTTTCCGATAGGCATTTCAAAAATAGGTGTCGATAGGCATTTCAGATATAGGTGTCGATAGGCATTTCAGATATAGGTGTCGATAGGCATTTCAGATATAGGTGTCGATAGGCATTTCAGATATAGGTGTCGATAGGCATTTCAGATATGGTTGCCGATAGGCATTTCAAACATAGGTGCTGATAGGCATTTCAGATGTAGTTTCCGATAGGCATTTCAAAATAGGTGTCGATAGGCATTTCAGATATAGGTGTCGATAGGCATTTCAGATATAGGTGTCGATAGGCATTTCAGATATAGGTGTCGATAGGCATTTCAGATATAGGTGTCGATAGGCATTTCAGATATAGGTGTCGATAGGCATTTCAGATATAGGTGCCGATAGGCATTTTAGATATGGTTGCCGATTGGCATTTTAAAAATAGGTGCCGATAGGCATTTCAGATATAGAAGCCGATAGGCATTTCAAATATAGGTGCCGATAGGCATTCCAGATATGGTTGCCGATAGGCATTTCAAATATAGGTGCTGATAGGCATTTCAGATGTAGTTTCCCATAGGCATTTCAAAAATAGGTGTCGATAGGCATTTCAGATATAGGTGTCGATAGGCATTTCAGATATAGGTGTCGATAGGCATTTCAGATATAGGTGTCGATAGGCATTTCAGATATAGGTGTCGATAGGCATTTCAGATATAGGTGTCGATAGGCATTTCAGATATAGGTGTCGATAGGCATTTCAGATATAGGTGTCGATAGGCATTTCAGATATAGGTGTCGATAGGCATTTCAGATATAGGTGCCGATAGGCATTTCAGATATAGTTGCCGATTGGCATTTTAAAAATAGGTGCCGATAGGCATTTCAGATATAGAAGCCGATAGGCATTTCAAATATAGGTGCCGATAGGCATTCCAGATATGGTTGCCGATAGGCATTTCAAATATAGGTGCTGATAGGCATTTCAGATGTAGTTTCTGATAGGCATTTCAAAAATAGGTGTCGATAGGCATTTCAGATATAGGTGCCGATAGGCATTCCAGATATGGTTGCCGATAGGCATTTCAAATATAGGTGCTGATAGGCATTTCAGATGTAGTTTCCGATAGGCATTTCAAAAATAGGTGTCGATAGGCATTTCAGATATAGGTGTCGATAGGCATTTCAGATATAGGTGTCGATAGGCATTTCAGATATAGGTGTCGATAGGCATTTCAGATATAGGTGTCGATAGGCATTTCAGATATGGTTGCCGATAGGCATTTCAAATATAGGTGCTGATAGGCATTTCAGATGTAGTTTCCGATAGGCATTTCAAAAATAGGTGTCGATAGGCATTTCAGATATAGGTGTCGATAGGCATTTCAGATATAGGTGTCGATAGGCATTTCAGATATAGGTGTCGATAGGCATTTCAGATATAGGTGTCGATAGGCATTTCAGATATAGGTGTCGATAGTCATTTCAGATATAGGTGTCGATAGGCATTTCAGATATAGGTGCCGATAGGCATTTCAGATATAGTTGCCGATTGGCATTTTAAAAATAGGTGCTGATAGGCATTTCAGATATAGAAGCCGATAGGCATTTCAAATATAGGTGCCGATAGGCATTCCAGATATGGTTGCCGATAGGCATTTCAAATATAGGTGCTGATAGGCATTTCAGATGTAGTTTCCGATAGGCATTTAAAAAATAGGTGTCGATAGGCATTTCAGATATAGGTGTCGATAGGCATTTCAGATATAGGTGTCGATAGGCATTTCAGATATAGGTGTCGATAGGCATTTCAGATATAGGTGTCGATAGGCATTTCAGATATAGGTGTCGATAGGCATTTCAGATATAGGTGTCGATAGGCATTTCAGATATAGGTGCCTATAGGCATTTCAGATATAGTTGCCGATTGGCATTTTAAAAATAGGTGCCGATAGGCATTTCAGATATAGAAGCCGATAGGCATTTCAAATATAGGTGCCGATAGGCATTCCAGATATGGTTGCCGATAGGCATTTCAAATATAGGTGCTGATAGGCATTTCAGATGTAGTTTCCGATAGGCATTTCAAAAATAGGTGTCGATAGGCATTTCAGATATAGGTGTCGATAGGCATTTCAGATATAGGTGTCGATAGGCATTTCAGATATAGGTGTCGATAGGCATTTCAGATATAGGTGTCGATAGGCATTTCAGATATAGGTGTCGATAGGCATTTCAGATATAGGTGCCGATAGGCATTTCAGATATAGTTGCCGATTGGCATTTTAAAAATAGGTGCCGATAGGCATTTCAGATATAGAAGCCGATAGGCATTTCAAATATAGGTGCCGATAGGCATTCCAGATATGGTTGCCGATAGGCATTTCAGATGTAGTTTCCGATAGGCATTTCAAAAATAGGTGTCGATAGGCATTTCAGATATAGGTGTCGATAGGCATTTCAGATATAGGTGTCGATAGGCATTTCAGATATAGGTGTCGATAGGCATTTCAGATATAGGTGTCGATAGGCATTTCAGATATAATTGTCGATAGGCATTTCAGATATAGGTGTCGATAGGCATTTCAGATATAGGTGTCGATAGGCATTTCAGATATAGGTGTCGATAGGCATTTCAGATATAGGTGCCGATAGGCATTTCAGATATAGTTGCCGATTGGCATTTTAAAAATAGGTGCCGATAGGCATTTCAGATATAGAAGCCGATAGGCATTTCAAATATAGGTGCCGATAGGCATTCCAGATATGGTTGCCGATAGGCATTTCAAATATAGGTGCTGATAGGCATTTCAGATGTAGTTTCCGATAGGCATTTCAAAAATAGGTGTCGATAGGCATTTCAGATATAGGTGTCGATAGGCATTTCAGATATAGGTGTCGATAGGCATTTCAGATATAGGTGTCGATAGGCATTTCAGATATAGGTGTCGATAGGCATTTCAGATACAGGTGTCGATAGGCATTTCAGATATAGGTGTCGATAGGCATTTCAGATATAGGTGTCGATAGGCATTTCAGATATAGGTGTCGATAGGCATTTTAGATATAGGTGTCGATAGGCATTTCAGATATAGGTGTCGATAGGCATTTCAGATATAAGTGTCGATAGGCATTTCAGATATAAGTGTCGATAGGCATTTCAGATATGGGTGCCGATAGGCATTTCAGATATAGTTGCCGATTGGCATTTTAAAAATAGGTGCCGATAGGCATTTCAGATATAGAAGCCGATAGGCATTTCAAATATAGGTGCCGTTAGGCATTCCAGATATGGTTGCTGATAGGCATTTCAAATATAGGTGTCGATAGGCATTTCAGATATAGGTGTCGATAGGCATTTCAGATATAGGTGTCGATAGGCATTTCAGATATAGGTGTCAATAGTCATTTCAGATATAGGTGTCGATAGGCATTTCAGATATAGGTGTCGATAGGCATTTCAGATATAGGTGTCGATAGGCATTTCAGATATAGGTGTCGATAGGCATTTCAGATATAGGTGCCGATAGGCATTTCAGATATAGTTGCCGATTGGCATTTTAAAAATAGGTGCCGATAGGCATTTCAGATATAGAAGCCGATAGGCATTTCAAATATAGGTGCCAATAGGCATTCCAGATATGGTTGCCGATAGGCATTTCAAATACAGGTGCTGATAGGCATTTCAGATGTAGTTTCCGATAGGCATTTCAAAAATAGGTGTCGATAGGCATTTCAGATATAGGTGTCGATAGGCATTTCAGATATAGGTGCCGATAGGCATTTCAGATATAGGTGTCGATAGGCATTTTAGATATAGGTGTCGATAGGCATTTTAGATATAGGTGTCAATAGTCATTTCAGATATAGGTGTCGATAGGCATTTCAGATATAGGTGCCGATAGGCATTTCAGATATAGTTGCCGATTGGCATTTTAAAAATAGGTGCCAATAGGCATTTCAGATATAGAAGCCAATAGGCATTTCAAATATAGGTGCCGATAGGCATTCCAGATATGGTTGCCGATAGGCATTTCAGATGTAGTTTCCGATAGGCATTTCAAAAATAGGTGTCGATAGGCATTTCAGATATAGGTGTCGATAGGCATTTCAGATATAGGTGTCGATAGGCATTTCAGATATAGGTGTCGATAGGCATTTCAGATATAGGTGTCGATAGGCATTTCAGATATAGGTGTCGATAGGCATTTCAGATATAGGTGTCGATAGGCATTTCAGATATAGGTGTCGATAGGCATTTCAGATATAGGTGCCGATAGGCATTTCAGATATAGTTGCCGATTGGCATTTTAAAAATAGGTGCCGATAGGCATTTCAGATATAGAAGCCGATAGGCATTTCAAATATAGGTGCCGATAGGCATTCCAGATATGGTTGCCGATAGGCATTTCAAATATAGGTGCTGATAGGCATTTCAGATGTAGTTTCCGATAGGCATTTCAAAAATAGGTGTCGATAGGCATTTCAGATATAGGTGTCGATAGGCATTTCAGATATAGGTGTCGATAGGCATTTCAGATATAGGTGTCGATAGGCATTTCAGATACAGGTGTCGATAGGCATTTCAGATATAGGTGTCGATAGGCATTTCAGATATAGGTGTCGATAGGTATTTCAGATATAGGTGTCGATAGGCATTTCAGATATAGGTGTCGATAGGCATTTCAGATATAGGTGCCGATAGGCATTTCAGATATAGTTGCCGATTGGCATTTTAAAAATAGGTGCCGATAGGCATTTCAGATATAGAAGCCGATAGGCATTTCAAATATAGGTGCCGATAGGCATTCCAGATATGGTTGCCGATAGGCATTTCAAATATAGGTGCTGATAGGCATTTCAGATGTAGTTTCCGATAGGCATTTCAAAAATAGGTGTCGATAGGCATTTCAGATATAGGTGTCGATAGGCATTTCAGATATAGGTGTCGATAGGCATTTCAGATATAGGTGTCGATAGGCATTTCAGATATAGGTGTCGATAGGCATTTCAGATATAGGTGTCGATAGGCATTTTAGATATAGTTGCCGATTGGCATTTTAAAAATAGGTGCCGATAGGCATTTCAGATATAGAAGCCGATAGGCATTTCAAATATAGGTGCCGATAGGCATTCCAGATATGGTTGCCGATAGGCATTTCAAATATAGGTGCTGATAGGCATTTCAGGTAGTTTCCGATAGGCATTTCAAAAATAGGTGTCGATAGGCATTTCAGATATAGGTGTCGATAGGCATTTCAGATATAGGTGTCGATAGGCATTTCAGATATAGGTGTCGATAGGCATTTCAGATATAGGTGTCGATAGGCATTTCAGATATAGGTGTCGATAGGCATTTCAGATATAGGTGTCGATAGGCATTTCAGATATAGGTGTCGATAGGCATTTCAGATATAGGTGTCGATAGGCATTTCAGATATAGGTGCCGATAGGCATTTCAGATATAGTTGCCGATTGGCATTTTAAAAATTGGTGCCGATAGGCATTTCAGATATAGAAGCCGATAGGCATTTCAAATATAGGTGCCGATAGGCATTCCAGATGTGGTTGCCGATAGGCATTTCAAATATAGGTGCTGATAGGCATTTCAGATGTAGTTTCCGATAGGCATTTCAAAAATAGGTGTCGATAGGCATTTCAGATATAGGTGTCGATAGGCATTTCAGATATAGGTGTCGATAGGCATTTCAGATATAGGTGTCGATAGGCATTTCAGATATAGGTGTCGATAGGCATTTCAGATATAGGTGTCGATAGGCATTTCAGATATAGTTGCCGATTGGCATTTTAAAAATAGGTGCCGATAGGCATTTCAGATATAGAAGCCGATAGGCATTTCAAATATAGGTGCCGATAGGCAATCCAGATATGGTTGCCGATAGGCATTTCAAATATAGGTGCTGATAGGCATTTCAGATGTAGTTTCCGATAGGCATTTCAAAAATAGGTGTCGATAGGCATTTCAGATATAGGTGTCGATAGGCATTTCAGATATAGGTGTCGATAGGCATTTCAGATATAGGTGTCGATAGGCATTTCAGATATAGGTGTCGATAGGCATTTCAGATATAGGTGTCGATAGGCATTTCAGATATAGGTGTCGATAGGCATTTCAGATATAGGTGCCGATAGGCATTTCAGATATAGTTGCCGATTGGCATTTTAAAAATAGGTGCCGATAGGCATTTCAGATATAGAAGCCGATAGGCATTTCAAATATAGGTGCCGATAGGCATTCCAGATATGGTTGCCGATAGGCATTTCAAATATAGGTGCTGATAGGCATTTCAGATGTAGTTTCCGATAGGCATTTCAAAAATAGGTGTCGATAGGCATTTCAGATATAGGTGTCGATAGGCATTTCAGATATAGGTGTCGATAGGCATTTCAGATATAGGTGTCGATAGGCATTTCAGATATAGGTGTCTAAAGGCATTTCAGATATAGGTGTCGATAGGCATTTCAGATATAGGTGTCGATAGGCATTTCAGATATAGGTGTCGATAGGCATTTCAGATATAGGTGTCGATAGGCATTTCAGATATAGGTGTCGATAGGCATTTCAGATATAGGTGCCGATAGGCATTTCAGATATAGTTGCCGATTGGCATTTTAAAAATAGGTGCCGATAGGCATTTCAGATATAGAAGCCGATAGGCATTTCAAATATAGGTGCCGATAGGCATTCCAGATATGGTTGCCGATAGGCATTTCAAATATAGGTGCTGATAGGCATTTCAGATGTAGTTTCCGATAAGCATTTCAAAAATAGGTGTCGATAGGCATTTCAGATATAGGTGTCGATAGGCATTTCAGATATAGGTGTCGATAGGCATTTCAGATATAGGTGACGATAGGCATTTCAGATATAGGTGTCGATAGGCATTTCAGATATAGGTGTCGATAGGCATTTCAGATATAGGTGTCGATAGGCATTTCAGATATAGGTGTCGATAGGCATTTCAGATATAGGTGTCGATAGGCATTTCAGATAAAGGTGCCGATAGGCATTTCAGATATAGTTACCTATTGGCATTTTAAAAATAGGTGCCGATAGGCATTTCAGATATAGAAGCCGATAGGCATTTCAAATATAGGTGCCGATAGGCATTCCAGATATGGTTGCCGATAGGCATTTCAAATATAGGTGCTGATAGGCATTTCAGATGTAGTTTCCGATAGGCATTTCAAAAATAGGTGTCGATAGGCATTTCAGATATAGGTGTCGATAGGCATTTCAGATATAGGTGTCGATAGGCATTTCAGATATAGGTGTCGATAGGCATTTCAGATATAGGTGTCGATAGGCATTTCAGATATAGGTGTCGATAGGCATTTCAGATATAGGTGTCGATAGGCAATTCAGATATAGGTGTCGATAGGCATTTCAGATATAGGTGTCGATAGGCATTTCAGATATAGGTGCCGATAGGCATTTCAGATATAGTTGCCGATTGGCATTTTAAAAATAGGTGCCGATAGGCATTTCAGATATAGAAGCCGATAGGCATTTCAAATATAGGTGCCGATAGGCATTCCAGATATGGTTGCCGATAGGCATTTCAAATATAGGTGCTGATAGGCATTTCAGATGTAGTTTCCGATAGGCATTTCAAAAATAGGTGTCGATAGGCATTTCAGATATAGGTGTCGATAGGCATTTCAGATATAGGTGTCGATAGGCATTTCAGATATAGGTGTCGATAGGCATTTCAGATATAGGTGTCGATAGGCATTTCAGATATAGGTGTCGATAGGCATTTCAGATATAGGTGCCGATAGGCATTTTAGATATAGTTGCTGATTGGCATTTTAAAAATAGGTGCCGATAGGCATTTCAGATATAGAAGCCGATAGGCATTTCAAATATAGGTGCCGATAGGCATTCCAGATATGGTTGCCGATAGGCATTTCAAATAAAGGTGCTAATAGGCATTTCAGATGTAGTTTCCGATAGGCATTTCAAAAATAGGTGTCGATAGGCATTTCAGATATAGGTGTCGATAGGCATTTCAGATATAGGTGTCGATAGGCATTTCAGATATAGGTGTCGATAGTTATTTCAGATATAGGTGTCGATAGGCATTTCAGATATAAGTGTCGATAGGCATTTCAGATATAGGTGTCGATAGGCATTTCAGATATAGGTGTCGATAGGCATTTCAGATATAGGTGTCGATAGGCATTTCAGAGTTAGGTGCCGATAGGCATTTCAGATATAGTTGCCGATTGGCATTTTAAAAATAGGTGCCGATAGGCATTTCAGATATAGAAGCCGATAGGCATTTCAAATATAGGTGCCGATAGGCATTCCAGATGTGGTTGCCGATAGGCATTCCAGATCTGGTTGCCGATAGGTATTTCAAATATAGGTGCTGATAGGCATTTCAGATGTAGTTTCCGATAGGCATTTCAAAAATAGGTGTCGATAGGCATTTCAGATATAGGTGTCGATAGGCATTTCAGATATAGGTGTCGATAGGCATTTCAGATATAGGTGTCGATAGGCATTTCAGATATAGGTGTCGATAGGCATTTCAGATATAGGTGCCGATAGGCATTTCAGATATAGTTGCTGATTGGCATTTTAAAAATAGGTGCCGATAGGCATTTCAGATATAAAAGCCGATAGGCATTTCAAATATAGGTGCCGATAGGCATTTCAGATATGGTTGCCGATAGGCATTTCAAATATCGGTGCTGATAGGCATTTCAGATGTAGTTTCCGATAGGCATTTCAAAAATAGGTGTCGATTGGCATTTCATATATAGGTGTCGATAGGCATTTCAGATATAGGTGTCTAAAGGCATTTCAGATATAGGTGTCGATAGGCATTTCAGATATAGGTGTCGATAGGCATTTCAGATATAGGTGTCGATAGGCATTTCAGATATAGGTGTCGATAGGCATTTCAGATATAGGTGTCGATAGGCATTTCAGATATAGGTGCCGATAGACATTTCAGATATAGTTGCCGATTGGCATTTTAAAAATAGGTGCCGATAGGCATTTCAGATATAGAAGCCGATAGGCATTTCAAATATAGGTGCCGATAGGCATTCCAGATATGGTTGCCGATAGGCATTTCAAATATAGGTGCTGATAGGCATTTCAGATGTAGTTTCCGATAGGCATTTCAAAAATAGGTGTCGATAGGCATTTCAGATATAGGTGACGATAGGCATTTCAGATATAGGTGTCGATAGGCATTTCAGATATAGGTGTCGATAGGCATTTCAGATATAGGTGTCGATAGGCATTTCAGATATAGGTGTCGATAGGCATTTCAGATATAGGTGTCGATAGGCATTCCAGATATGGTTGCCGATAGGCATTTCAAATATAGGTGCTGATAGGCATTTCAGATGTAGTTTCCGATAGGCATTTCAAAAATAGGTGTCGATAGGCATTTCAGATATAGGTGTCGATAGGCATTTCAGATATAGGTGTCGATAGGCATTTCTGATATAGGTGTCGATAGGCATTTCAGATATAGGTGTCGATAGGCATTTCAGATATGGTTGCCGATAGGCATTTCAAACATAGGTGCTGATAGGCATTTCAGATGTAGTTTCCGATAGGCATTTCAAAATAGGTGTCGATAGGCATTTCAGATATAGGTGTCGATAGGCATTTCAGATATAGGTGTCGATAGGCATTTCAGATATAGGTGTCGATAGGCATTTCAGATATAGGTGTCGATAGGCATTTCAGATATAGGTGTCGATAGGCATTTCAGATATAGGTGCCGATAGGCATTTTAGATATGGTTGCCGATTGGCATTTTAAAAATAGGTGCCGATAGGCATTTCAGATATAGAAGCCGATAGGCATTTCAAATATAGGTGCCGATAGGCATTCCAGATATGGTTGCCGATAGGCATTTCAAATATAGGTGCTGATAGGCATTTCAGATGTAGTTTCCGATAGGCATTTCAAAAATAGGTGTCGATAGGCATTTCAGATATAGGTGTCGATAGGCATTTCAGATATAGGTGTCGATAGGCATTTCAGATATAGGTGTCGATAGGCATTTCAGATATAGGTGTCGATAGGCATTTCAGATATAGGTGTCGATAGGCATTTCAGATATAGGTGTCGATAGGCATTTCAGATATAGGTGTCGATAGGCATTTCAGATATAGGTGTCGATAGGCATTTCAGATATAGGTGCCGATAGGCATTTCAGATATAGTTGCCGATTGGCATTTTAAAAATAGGTGCCGATAGGCATTTCAGATATAGAAGCCGATAGGCATTTCAAATATAGGTGCCGATAGGCATTCCAGATATGGTTGCCGATAGGCATTTCAAATATAGGTGCTGATAGGCATTTCAGATGTAGTTTCCGATAGGCATTTCAAAAATAGGTGTCGATAGGCATTTCAGATATAGGTGTCGATAGGCATTTCAGATATAGGTGTCGATAGGCATTTCAGATATAGGTGTCGATAGGCATTTCAGATATAGGTGTCGATAGGCATTTCAGATATAGGTGTCGATAGGCATTTCAGATATAGGTGTCGATAGGCATTTCAGATATAGGTGTCGATAGGCATTTCAGATATCGGTGCCGATAGGCATTTCAGATATATTTGCCGATTGGCATTTTAAAAATAGGTGCCGATAGGCATTTCAGATATAGAAGCCGATAGGCATTTCAAATATAGGTGCCGATAGGCATTCCAGATATGGTTGCCGATAGGCATTTCAAATATAGGTGCTGATAGGCATTTCAGATGTAGTTTCTGATAGGCATTTCAAAAATAGGTGTCGATAGGCATTTCAGATATAGGTGCCGATAGGCATTCCAGATATGGTTGCCGATAGGCATTTCAAATATAGGTGCTGATAGGCATTTCAGATGTAGTTTCCGATAGGCATTTCAAAAATAGGTGTCGATAGGCATTTCAGATATAGGTGTCGATAGGCATTTCAGATATAGGTGTCGATAGGCATTTCAGATATAGGTGTCGATAGGCATTTCAGATATAGGTGTCGATAGGCATTTCAGATATGGTTCCTGATAGGCATTTCAAATATAGGTGCTGATAGGCATTTCAGATGTAGTTTCCGATAGGCATTTCAAAAATAGGTGTCGATAGGCATTTCAGATATAGGTGTCGATAGGCATTTCAGATATAGGTGTCGATAGGCATTTCAGATATAGGTGTCGATAGGCATTTCAGATATAGGTGTCGATAGGCATTTCAGATATAGGTGTCGATAGTCATTTCAGATATAGGTGTCGATAGGCATTTCAGATATTGGTGCCGATAGGCATTTCAGATATAGTTGCCGATTGGCATTTTAAAAATAGGTGCTGATAGGCATTTCAGATATAGAAGCCGATAGGCATTTCAAATATAGGTGCCGATAGGCATTCCAGATATGGTTGCCGATAGGCATTTCAAATATAGGTGCTGATAGGCATTTCAGATGTAGTTTCCGATAGGCATTTCAAAAATAGGTGTCGATAGGCATTTCAGATATAGGTGTCGATAGGCATTTCAGATATAGGTGTCGATAGGCATTTCAGATATAGGTGTCGATAGGCATTTCAGATATAGGTGTCGATAGGCATTTCAGATATAGGTGTCGATAGGCATTTCAGATATAGGTGCCTATAGGCATTTCAGATATAGTTGCCGATTGGCATTTTAAAAATAGGTGCCGATAGGCATTTCAGATATAGAAGCCGATAGGCATTTCAAATATAGGTGCCGATAGGCATTCCAGATATGGTTGCCGATAGGCATTTCAAATATAGGTGCTGATAGGCATTTCAGATGTAGTTTCCGATAGGCATTTCAAAAATAGGTGTCGATAGGCATTTCAGATATAGGTGTCGATAGGCATTTCAGATATAGGTGTCGATAGGCATTTCAGATATAGGTGTCGATAGGCATTTCAGATATAGGTGTCGATAGGCATTTCAGATATAGGTGTCGATAGGCATTTCAGATATAGGTGCCGATAGGCATTTCAGATATAGTTGCCGATTGGCATTTTAAAAATAGGTGCCGATAGGCATTTCAGATATAGAAGCCGATAGGCATTTCAAATATAGGTGCCGATAGGCATTCCAGATATGGTTGCCGATAGGCATTTCAAATATAGGTGCTGATAGGCATTTCAGATGTAGTTTCCGATAGGCATTTCAAAAATAGGTGTCGATAGGCATTTCAGATATAGGTGTCGATAGGCATTTCAGATATAGGTGTCGATAGGCATTTCAGATATAGGTGTCGATAGGCATTTCAGATATAGGTGTCGATAGGCATTTCAGATACAGGTGTCGATAGGCATTTCAGATATAGGTGTCGATAGGCATTTCAGATATAGGTGTCGATAGGCATTTCAGATATAGGTGTCGATAGGCATTTTAGATATAGGTGTCGATAGGCATTTCAGATATAGGTGTCGATAGGCATTTCAGATATAAGTGTCGATAGGCATTTCAGATATAAGTGTCGATAGGCATTTCAGATATGGGTGCCGATAGGCATTTCAGATATAGTTGCCGATTGGCATTTTAAAAATAGGTGCCGATAGGCATTTCAGATATAGAAGCCGATAGGCATTTCAAATATAGGTGCCGTTAGGCATTCCAGATATGGTTGCTGATAGGCATTTCAAATATAGGTGTCGATAGGCATTTCAGATATAGGTGTCGATAGGCATTTCAGATATAGGTGTCGATAGGCATTTCAGATATAGGTGTCAATAGTCATTTCAGATATAGGTGTCGATAGGCATTTCAGATATAGGTGTCGATAGGCATTTCAGATATAGGTGTCGATAGGCATTTCAGATATAGGTGTCGATAGGCATTTCAGATATAGGTGCCGATAGGCATTTCAGATATAGTTGCCGATTGGCATTTTAAAAATAGGTGCCGATAGGCATTTCAGATATAGAAGCCGATAGGCATTTCAAATATAGGTGCCAATAGGCATTCCAGATATGGTTGCCGATAGGCATTTCAAATACAGGTGCTGATAGGCATTTCAGATGTAGTTTCCGATAGGCATTTCAAAAATAGGTGTCGATAGGCATTTCAGATATAGGTGTCGATAGGCATTTCAGATATAGGTGCCGATAGGCATTTCAGATATAGGTGTCGATAGGCATTTCAGATATAGGTGTCGATAGGCATTTTAGATATAGGTGTCAATAGTCATTTCAGATATAGGTGTCGATAGGCATTTCAGATATAGGTGTCGATAGGCATTTCAGATATAGTTGTCTATAGGCATTTCAGATATAGGTGCCGATAGGCATTTCAGATATAGTTGCCGATTGGGATTTTAAAAATAGGTGCCGATAGGCATTTCAGATATAGAAGCCGATAGGCATTTCAAATATAGGTGCCGATAAGCATTCCAGATATGGTTGCCGATAGGCATTTTAAATATAGGTGCTGATAGGCATTTCAGATGTAGTTTCCGATAGGCATTTCAAAAATAGGTGTCGATAGGCATTTCAGATATAGGTGTCGATAGGCATTTCAGATATAGGTGTCGATAGGCATTTCAGATATAGGTGTCAATAGTCATTTAAGATATACGTGTCGATAGGCATTTCAGATATAGGTGTCGATAGGCATTTCAGATATAGGTGTCGATAGGCATTTCAGATATAGGTGTCGATAGGCATTTCAGATTTAGGTGTCGATAGGCATTTCAGATATAGGTGCCGATAGGCATTTCAGATATAGTTGCCGATTGGCATTTTAAAAATAGGTGCCGATAGGCATTTCAGATATAGAAGCCGATAGGCATTTCAAATATAGGTGCCGATAGGCATTCCAGATATGGTTGCCGATAGGCATTTCAAATATAGGTGCTGATAGGCATTTCAGATGTAGTTTCCGATAGGCATTTCAAAAATAGGTGTCGATAGGCATTTCAGATATAGGTGTCGATAGGCATTTCAGATATAGGTGTCGATAGGCATTTCAGATATAGGTGTCGATAGGCATTTCAGATATAGGTGTCGATAGGCATTTCAGATATAGGTGTCGATAGGCATTTCAGATATAGGTGTCGATAGGCATTTCAGATACAGGTGTCGATAGGCATTTCAGATATAGGTGTCGATAGGCATTTCAGATATAGGTGTCGATAGGTATTTCAGATATAGGTGTCGATAGGCATTTCAGATATAGGTGTCGATAGGCATTTCAGATATAGGTGCCGATAGGCATTTCAGATATAGTTGCCGATTGGCATTTTAAAAATAGGTGCCGATAGGCATTTCAGATATAGAAGCCGATAGGCATTTCAAATATAGGTGCCGATAGGCATTCCAGATATGGTTGCCGATAGGCATTTCAAATATAGGTGCTGATAGGCATTTCAGATGTAGTTTCCGATAGGCATTTCAAAAATAGGTGTCGATAGGCATTTCAGATATAGGTGTCGATAGGCATTTCAGATATAGGTGTCGATAGGCATTTCAGATATAGGTGTCGATAGGCATTTCAGATATAGGTGTCGATAGGCATTTCAGATATAGGTGTCGATAGGCATTTCAGATATAGGTGTCGATAGGCATTTTAGATATAGTTGCCGATTGGCATTTTAAAAATAGGTGCCGATAGGCATTTCAGATATAGAAGCCGATAGGCATTTCAAATATAGGTGCCGATAGGCATTCCAGATATGGTTGCCGATAGGCATTTCAAATATAGGTGCTGATAGGCATTTCAGGTAGTTTCCGATAGGCATTTCAAAAATAGGTGTCGATAGGCATTTCAGATATAGGTGTCGATAGGCATTTCAGATATAGGTGTCGATAGGCATTTCAGATATAGGTGTCGATAGGCATTTCAGATATAGGTGTCGATAGGCATTTCAGATATAGGTGTCGATAGGCATTTCAGATATAGGTGTCGATAGGCATTTCAGATATAGGTGTCGATAGGCATTTCAGATATAGGTGTCGATAGGCATTTCAGATATAGGTGCCGATAGGCATTTCAGATATAGTTGCCGATTGGCATTTTAAAAATAGGTGCCGATAGGCATTTCAGATATAGAAGCCGATAGGCATTTCAAATATAGGTGCCGATAGGCATTCCAGATGTGGTTGCCGATAGGCATTTCAAATATAGGTGCTGATAGGCATTTCAGATGTAGTTTCCGATAGGCATTTCAAAAATAGGTGTCGATAGGCATTTCAGATATAGGTGTCGATAGGCATTTCAGATATAGGTGTCGATAGGCATTTCAGATATAGGTGTCGATAGGCATTTCAGATATAGGTGTCGATAGGCATTTCAGATATAGGTGTCGATAGGCATTTCAGATATAGTTGCCGATTGGCATTTTAAAAATAGGTGCCGATAGGCATTTCAGATATAGAGGCCGATAGGCATTTCAAATATAGGTGCCGATAGGCAATCCAGATATGGTTGCCGATAGGCATTTCAAATATAGGTGCTGATAGGCATTTCAGATGTAGTTTCCGATAGGCATTTCAAAAATAGGTGTCGATAGGCATTTCAGATATAGGTGTCGATAGGCATTTCAGATATAGGTGTCGATAGGCATTTCAGATATAGGTGTCGATAGGCATTTCAGATATAGGTGTCGATAGGCATTTCAGATATAGGTGTCGATAGGCATTTCAGATATAGGTGTCGATAGGCATTTCAGATATAGGTGCCGATAGGCATTTCAGATATAGTTGCCGATTGGCATTTTAAAAATAGGTGCCGATAGGCATTTCAGATATAGAAGCCGATAGGCATTTCAAATATAGGTGCCGATAGGCATTCCAGATATGGTTGCCGATAGGCATTTCAAATATAGGTGCTGATAGGCATTTCAGATGTAGTTTCCGATAGGCATTTCAAAAATAGGTGTCGATAGGCATTTCAGATATAGGTGTCGATAGGCATTTCAGATATAGGTGTCGATAGGCATTTCAGATATAGGTGTCGATAGGCATTTCAGATATAGGTGTCTAAAGGCATTTCAGATATAGGTGTCGATAGGCATTTCAGATATAGGTGTCGATAGGCATTTCAGATATAGGTGTCGATAGGCATTTCAGATATAGGTGTCGATAGGCATTTCAGATATAGGTGTCGATAGGCATTTCAGATATAGGTGCCGATAGGCATTTCAGATATAGTTGCCGATTGGCATTTTAAAAATAGGTGCCGATAGGCATTTCAGATATAGAAGCCGATAGGCATTTCAAATATAGGTGCCGATAGGCATTCCAGATATGGTTGCCGATAGGCATTTCAAATATAGGTGCTGATAGGCATTTCAGATGTAGTTTCCGATAAGCATTTCAAAAATAGGTGTCGATAGGCATTTCAGATATAGGTGTCGATAGGCATTTCAGATATAGGTGTCGATAGGCATTTCAGATATAGGTGACGATAGGCATTTCAGATATAGGTGTCGATAGGCATTTCAGATATAGGTGTCGATAGGCATTTCAGATATAGGTGTCGATAGGCATTTCAGATATAGGTGTCGATAGGCATTTCAGATATAGGTGTCGATAGGCATTTCAGATAAAGGTGCCGATAGGCATTTCAGATATAGTTACCTATTGGCATTTTAAAAATAGGTGCCGATAGGCATTTCAGATATAGAAGCCGATAGGCATTTCAAATATAGGTGCCGATAGGCATTCCAGATATGGTTGCCGATAGGCATTTCAAATATAGGTGCTGATAGGCATTTCAGATGTAGTTTCCGATAGGCATTTCAAAAATAGGTGTCGATAGGCATTTCAGATATAGGTGTCGATAGGCATTTCAGATATAGGTGTCGATAGGCATTTCAGATATAGGTGTCGATAGGCATTTCAGATATAGGTGTCGATAGGCATTTCAGATATAGGTGTCGATAGGCATTTCAGATATAGGTGTCGATAGGCAATTCAGATATAGGTGTCGATAGGCATTTCAGATATAGGTGTCGATAGGCATTTCAGATATAGGTGCCGATAGGCATTTCAGATATAGTTGCCGATTGGCATTTTAAAAATAGGTGCCGATAGGCATTTCAGATATAGAAGCCGATAGGCATTTCAAATATAGGTGCCGATAGGCATTCCAGATATGGTTGCCGATAGGCATTTCAAATATAGGTGCTGATAGGCATTTCAGATGTAGTTTCCGATAGGCATTTCAAAAATAGGTGTCGATAGGCATTTCAGATATAGGTGTCGATAGGCATTTCAGATATAGGTGTCGATAGGCATTTCAGATATAGGTGTCGATAGGCATTTCAGATATAGGTGTCGATAGGCATTTCAGATATAGGTGTCGAAAGGCATTTCAGATATAGGTGCCGATAGGCATTTTAGATATAGTTGCCGATTGGCATTTTAAAAATAGGTGCCGATAGGCATTTCAGATATAGAAGCCGATAGGCATTTCAAATATAGGTGCCGATAGGCATTCCAGATATGGTTGCCGATAGGCATTTCAAATATAGGTGCTAATAGGCATTTCAGATGTAGTTTCCGATAGGCATTTCAAAAATAGGTGTCGATAGGCATTTCAGATATAGGTGTCGATAGGCATTTCAGATATAGGTGTCGATAGGCATTTCAGATATAGGTGTCGATAGTTATTTCAGATATAGGTGTCGATAGGCATTTCAGATATAAGTGTCGATAGGCATTTCAGATATAGGTGTCGATAGGCATTTCAGATATAGGTGTCGATAGGCATTTCAGATATAGGTGTCGATAGGCATTTCAGAGTTAGGTGCCGATAGGCATTTCAGATATAGTTGCCGATTGGCATTTTAAAAATAGGTGCCGATAGGCATTTCAGATATAGAAGCCGATAGGCATTTCAAATATAGGTGCCGATAGGCATTCCAGATGTGGTTGCCGATAGGCATTCCAGATCTGGTTGCCGATAGGCATTTCAAATATAGGTGCTGATAGGCATTTCAGATGTAGTTTCCGATAGGCATTTCAAAAATAGGTGTCGATAGGCATTTCAGATATAGGTGTCGATAGGCATTTCAGATATAGGTGTCGATAGGCATTTCAGATATAGGTGTCGATAGGCATTTCAGATATAGGTGTCGATAGGCATTTCAGATATAGGTGTCGATAGTTATTTCAGATATAGGTGTCGATAGGCATTTCAGATATAAGTGTCGATAGGCATTTCAGATATAGGTGTCGATAGGCATTTCAGATATAGGTGTCGATAGGCATTTCAGATATAGGTGTCGATAGGCATTTCAGAGTTAGGTGCCGATAGGCATTTCAGATATAGTTGCCGATTGGCATTTTAAAAATAGGTGCCGATAGGCATTTCAGATATAGAAGCCGATAGGCATTTCAAATATAGGTGCCGATAGGCAATCCAGATATGGTTGCCGATAGGCATTTCAAATATAGGTGCTGATAGGCATTTCAGATGTAGTTTCCGATAGGCATTTCAAAAATAGGTGTCGATAGGCATTTCAGATATAGGTGTCGATAGGCATTTCAGATATAGGTGTCGATAGGCATTTCAGATATAGGTGTCGATAGGCATTTCAGATATAGGTGTCGATAGGCATTTCAGATATAGGTGTCGATAGGCATTTCAGATATAGGTGTCGATAGGCATTTCAGATATAGGTGTCGATAGGCATTTCAGATATAGGTGCCGATAGGCATTTCAGATATAGTTGCTGATTGGCATTTTAAAAATAGGTGCCGATAGGCATTTCAGATATAAAAGCCGATAGGCATTTCAAATATAGGTGCCGATAGGCATTCCAGATATGGTTGCCGATAGGCATTTCAAATATCGGTGCTGATAGGCATTTCAGATGTAGTTTCCGATAGGCATTTCAAAAATAGGTGTCGATTGGCATTTCATATATAGGTGTCGATAGGCATTTCAGATATAGGTGTCTAAAGGCATTTCAGATATAGGTGTCGATAGGCATTTCAGATATAGGTGTCGATAGGCATTTCAGATATAGGTGTCGATAGGCATTTCAGATATAGGTGTCGATAGGCATTTCAGATATAGGTGTCGATAGGCATTTCAGATATAGGTGCCGATAGGCATTTCAGATATAGTTGCCGATTGGCATTTTAAAAATAGGTGCCGATAGGCATTTCAGATATAGAAGCCGATAGGCATTTCAAATATAGGTGCCGATAGGCATTCCAGATATGGTTGCCGATAGGCATTTCAAATATAGGTGCTGATAGGCATTTCAGATGTAGTTTCCGATAGGCATTTCAAAAATAGGTGTCGATAGGCATTTCAGATATAGGTGACGATAGGCATTTCAGATATAGGTGTCGATAGGCATTTCAGATATAGGTGTCGATAGGCATTTCAGATATAGGTGTCGATAGGCATTTCAGATATAGGTGTCGATAGGCATTTCAGATATAGGTGTCGATAGGCATTCCAGATATGGTTGCCGATAGGCATTTCAAATATAGGTGCTGATAGGCATTTCAGATGTAGTTTCCGATAGGCATTTCAAAAATAGGTGTCGATAGGCATTTCAGATATAGGTGTCGATAGGCATTTCAGATATAGGTGTCGATAGGCATTTCAGATATAGGTGTCGATAGGCATTTCAGATATAGGTGTCGATAGGCATTTCAGATATGGTTGCCGATAGGCATTTCAAACATAGGTGCTGATAGGCATTTCAGATGTAGTTTCCGATAGGCATTTCAAAATAGGTGTCGATAGGCATTTCAGATATAGGTGTCGATAGGCATTTCAGATATAGGTGTCGATAGGCATTTCAGATATAGGTGTCGATAGGCATTTCAGATATAGGTGTCGATAGGCATTTCAGATATAGGTGCCGATAGGCATTTTAGATATGGTTGCCGATTGGCATTTTAAAAATAGGTGCCGATAGGCATTTCAGATATAGAAGCCGATAGGCATTTCAAATATAGGTGCCGATAGGCATTCCAGATATGGTTGCCGATAGGCATTTCAAATATAGGTGCTGATAGGCATTTCAGATGTAGTTTCCGATAGGCATTTCAAAAATAGGTGTCGATAGGCATTTCAGATATAGGTGTCGATAGGCATTTCAGATATAGGTGTCGATAGGCATTTCAGATATAGGTGTCGATAGGCATTTCAGATATAGGTGTCGATAGGCATTTCAGATATAGGTGTCGATAGGCATTTCAGATATAGGTGTCGATAGGCATTTCAGATATAGGTGTCGATAGGCATTTCAGATATAGGTGTCGATAGGCATTTCAGATATAGGTGCCGATAGGCATTTCAGATATAGTTGCCGATTGGCATTTTAAAAATAGGTGCCGATAGGCATTTCAGATATAGAAGCCGATAGGCATTTCAAATATAGGTGCCGATAGGCATTCCAGATATGGTTGCCGATAGGCATTTCAAATATAGGTGCTGATAGGCATTTCAGATGTAGTTTCCGATAGGCATTTCAAAAATAGGTGTCGATAGGCATTTCAGATATAGGTGTCGATAGGCATTTCAGATATAGGTGTCGATAGGCATTTCAGATATAGGTGTCGATAGGCATTTCAGATATAGGTGTCGATAGGCATTTCAGATATAGGTGTCGATAGGCATTTCAAATATAGGTGTCGATAGGCATTTCAGATATAGGTGTCGATAGGCATTTCAGATATCGGTGCCGATAGGCATTTCAGATATATTTGCCGATTGGCATTTTAAAAATAGGTGCCGATAGGCATTTCAGATATAGAAGCCGATAGGCATTTCAAATATAGGTGCCGATAGGCATTCCAGATATGGTTGCCGATAGGCATTTCAAATATAGGTGCTGATAGGCATTTCAGATGTAGTTTCTGATAGGCATTTCAAAAATAGGTGTCGATAGGCATTTCAGATATAGGTGCCGATAGGCATTCCAGATATGGTTGCCGATAGGCATTTCAAATATAGGTGCTGATAGGCATTTCAGATGTAGTTTCCGATAGGCATTTCAAAAATAGGTGTCGATAGGCATTTCAGATATAGGTGTCGATAGGCATTTCAGATATAGGTGTCGATAGGCATTTCAGATATAGGTGTCGATAGGCATTTCATATATAGGTATCCATAGGCATTTCAGATATGGTTGCCGATAGGCATTTCAAATATAGGTGCTGATAGGCATTTCAGATGTAGTTTCCGATAGGCATTTCAAAAATAGGTGTCGATAGGCATTTCAGATATAGGTGTCGATAGGCATTTCAGATATAGGTGTCGATAGGCATTTCAGATATAGGTGTCGATAGGCATTTCAGATATAGGTGTCGATAGGCATTTCAGATATAGGTGTCGATAGTCATTTCAGATATAGGTGTCGATAGGCATTTCAGATATAGGTGCCGATAGGCATTTCAGATATAGTTGCCGATTGGCATTTTAAAAATAGGTGCTGATAGGCATTTCAGATATAGAAGCCGATAGGCATTTCAAATATAGGTGCCGATAGGCATTCCAGATATGGTTGCCGATAGGCATTTCAAATATAGGTGCTGATAGGCATTTCAGATGTAGTTTCCGATAGGCATTTCAAAAATAGGTGTCGATAGGCATTTCAGATATAGGTGTCGATAGGCATTTCAGATATAGGTGTCGATAGGCATTTCAGATATAGGTGTCGATAGGCATTTCAGATATAGGTGTCGATAGGCATTTCAGATATAGGTGTCGATAGGCATTTCAGATATAGGTGTCGATAGGCATTTCAGATATAGGTGCCTATAGGCATTTCAGATATAGTTGCCGATTGGCATTTTAAAAATAGGTGCTGATAGGCATTTTAGATATAGAAGCCGATAGGCATTTCAAATATAGGTGCCGATAGGCATTCCAGATATGGTTGCCGATAGGCATTTCAAATATAGGTGCTGATAGGCATTTCAGATGTAGTTTCCGATAGGCATTTCAAAAATAGGTGTCGATAGGCATTTCAGATATAGGTGTCGATAGGCATTTCAGATATAGGTGTCGATAGGCATTTCAGATATAGGTGTCGATAGGCATTTCAGATATAGGTGTCGATAGGCATTTCAGATATAGGTGTCGATAGGCATTTCAGATATAGGTGCCGATAGGCATTTCAGATATAGTTGCCGATTGGCATTTTAAAAATAGGTGCCGATAGGCATTTCAGATATAGAAGCCGATAGGCATTTCAAATATAGGTGCCGATAGGCATTCCAGATATGGTTGCCGATAGGCATTTCAAATATAGGTGCTGATAGGCATTTCAGATGTAGTTTCCGATAGGCATTTCAAAAATAGGTGTCGATAGGCATTTCAGATATAGGTGTCGATAGGCATTTCAGATATAGGTGTCGATAGGCATTTCAGATATAGGTGTCGATAGGCATTTCAGATATAGGTGTCGATAGGCATTTCAGATACAGGTGTCGATAGGCATTTCAGATATAGGTGTCGATAGGCATTTCAGATATAGGTGTCGATAGGCATTTCAGATATAGGTGTCGATAGGCATTTTAGATATAGGTGTCGATAGGCATTTCAGATATAGGTGTCGATAGGCATTTCAGATATAAGTGTCGATAGGCATTTCAGATATAAGTGTCGATAGGCATTTCAGATATGGGTGCCGATAGGCATTTCAGATATAGTTGCCGATTGGCATTTTAAAAATAGGTGCCGATAGGCATTTCAGATATAGAAGCCGATAGGCATTTCAAATATAGGTGCCGTTAGGCATTCCAGATATGGTTGCTGATAGGCATTTCAAATATAGGTGTCGATAGGCATTTCAGATATAGGTGTCGATAGGCATTTCAGATATAGGTGTCGATAGGCATTTCAGATATAGGTGTCAATAGTCATTTCAGATATAGGTGTCGATAGGCATTTCAGATATAGGTGTCGATAGGCATTTCAGATATAGGTGTCGATAGGCATTTCAGATATAGGTGTCGATAGGCATTTCAGATATAGGTGCCGATAGGCATTTCAGATATAGTTGCCGATTGGCATTTTAAAAATAGGTGCCGATAGGCATTTCAGATATAGAAGCCGATAGGCATTTCAAATATAGGTGCCAATAGGCATTCCAGATATGGTTGCCGATAGGCATTTCAAATACAGGTGCTGATAGGCATTTCAGATGTAGTTTCCGATAGGCATTTCAAAAATAGGTGTCGATAGGCATTTCAGATATAGGTGTCGATAGGCATTTCAGATATAGGTGCCGATAGGCATTTCAGATATAGGTGTCGATAGGCATTTCAGATATAGGTGTCGATAGGCATTTTAGATATAGGTGTCAATAGTCATTTCAGATATAGGTGTCGATAGGCATTTCAGATATAGGTGTCGATAGGCATTTCAGATATAGTTGTCTATAGGCATTTCAGATATAGGTGCCGATAGGCATTTCAGATATAGTTGCCGATTGGGATTTTAAAAATAGGTGCCGATAGGCATTTCAGATATAGAAGCCGATAGGCATTTCAAATATAGGTGCCGATAAGCATTCCAGATATGGTTGCCGATAGGCATTTTAAATATAGGTGCTGATAAGCATTTCAGATGTAGTTTCCGATAGGCATTTCAAAAATAGGTGTCGATAGGCATTTCAGATATAGGTGTCGATAGGCATTTCAGATATAGGTGTCGATAGGCATTTCAGATATAGGTGTCAATAGTCATTTGAGATATAGGTGTCGATAGGCATTTCAGATATAGGTGTCGATAGGCATTTCAGATATAGGTGTCGATAGGCATTTCAGATATAGGTGTCGATAGGCATTTCAGATATAGGTGTCGATAGGCATTTCAGATATAGGTGCCGATAGGCATTTCAGATATAGTTGCCGATTGGCATTTTAAAAATAGGTGCCGATAGGCATTTCAGATATAGAAGCCGATAGGCATTTCAAATATAGGTGCCAATAGGCATTCCAGATATGGTTGCCGATAGGCATTTCAAATACAGGTGCTGATAGGCATTTCAGATGTAGTTTCCGATAGGCATTTCAAAAATAGGTGTCGATAGGCATTTCAGATATAGGTGTCGATAGGCATTTCAGATATAGGTGCCGATAGGCATTTCAGATATAGGTGTCGATAGGCATTTCAGATATAGGTGTCGATAGGCATTTTAGATATAGGTGTCGATAGGCATTTCAGATATAGGTGTCGATAGGCATTTCAGATATAAGTGTCGATAGGCATTTCAGATATAAGTGTCGATAGGCATTTCAGATATGGGTGCCGATAGGCATTTCAGATATAGTTGCCGATTGGCATTTTAAAAATAGGTGCCTATAGGCATTTCAGATATAGAAGCCGATAGGCATTTCAAATATAGGTGCCGTTAGGCATTCCAGATATGGTTGATGATAGGCATTTCAAATATAGGTGCTGATAGGCATTTCAGATGTAGTTTCCGATAGGCATTTCAAAAATAGGTGTCGATAGGCATTTCAGATATAGGTGTCGATAGGCATTTCAGATATAGGTGTCGATAGGCATTTCAGATATAGGTGTCGATAGGCATTTCAGATATAGGTGTCGATAGGCATTTCAGATATAGGTGTCGATAGGCATTTCAGATATAGGTGTCGATAGGCATTTTAGATATAGGTGTCGATAGGCATTTCATATATAGGTGCCGATAGGCATTTCAGATATAGTTGCCGATTGGCATTTTAAAAATAGGTGCCGATAGGCATTTCAGATATAGAAGCCGATAGGCATTTCAAATATAGGTGCCGAAATTCATTCCAGATATGGTTGCCGATAGGCATTTCAAATATAGGTGCTGATAGGCATTTCAGATGTAGTTTCCGATAGGCATTTCAAAAATAGGTGTCGATAGGCATTTCAGATATAGGTGTCGATAGGCATTTCAGATATAGGTGTCGATAGGCATTTCAGATATAGGTGTCGATAGGCATTTTAGATATAGGTGTCGATAGGCATTTCAGATATAGGTGTCGATAGGCATTTCAGATATAGGTGTCGATAGGCATTTCAGATATAGGTGTCGATAGGCATTTCAGATATAGTTGTCTATAGGCATTTCAGATATAGGTGCCGATAGGCATTTCAGATATAGTTGCCGATTGGGATTTTAAAAATAGGTGCCGATAGGCATTTCAGATATAGAAGCCGATAGGCATTTCAAATATAGGTGCCGATAAGCATTCCAGATATGGTTGCCGATAGGCATTTTAAATATAGGTGCTGATAGGCATTTCAGATGTAGTTTCCGATAGGCATTTCAAAAATAGGTGTCGATAGGCATTTCAGATATAGGTGTCGATAGGCATTTCAGATATAGGTGTCGACAGGCATTTCAGATATAGGTGTCGATAGGCATTTCAGATATAGGTGTCGATAGGCATTTCAGATATAGGTGCCGATAGGCATTTCAGATATAGTTTCCGATTGGCATTTTAAAAATAGGTGCCGATAGGAATTTCAGATATAGAAGCCGATAGGTATTTCAAATATAGGTGCCGATAGGCATTCCAGATATGGTTGCCGATAGGCATTTCAAATATAGGTGCTGATAAGCATTTCAGATGTAGTTTCCGATAGGCATTTCAAAAATAGGTGTCGATAGGCATTTCAGATATAGGTGTCGATAGGCATTTCAGATATAGGTGTCGATAGGCATTTCAGATATAGGTGTCGATAGGCATTTCAGATATAGGTGTCGATAGGCATTTCAAATATAGGTGTCGATAGGCGTTTCAGATATAGGTGTCGATAGGCATTTCAGATATAGGTGTCGATAGGCATTTCAGATATAGGTGCCGATAGGCATTTCAGATATAGTTGCCGATTTGCATTTTAAAAATAGGTGCCGATAGGCATTTCAGATATAGAAGCCGATAGGCATTTCAAATATAGGTGCCGATAGGCATTCCAGATATGGTTGCCGATAGGTATTTCAAATATAGGTGCTGATAGGCATTTCAGATGTAGTTTCCGATAGGCATTTCAAAAATAGGTGTCGATAGGCATTTCAGATATAGGTGTCGATAGGCATTTCAGATATAGGTGTCGATAGGCATTTCAGATATAGGTGTCGATAGGCATTTCAGATATAGGTGTCGATAGGCATTTCAGTTATAGGTGTCGATAGGCATTTCAGATATAGGTGTCGATAGGCATTTCAGATATAGGTGTCGATAGGCATTTCAGATATAGGTGCCGATAGGCATTTCAGATATAGTTGCCGATTGGCATTTTAAAAATAGGTGCCGATAGGCATTTCAGATATAGAAGCCGATAGGCATTTCAAATATAGGTGCCGATAGGCATTCCAGATATGGTTGCCGATAGGCATTTCAAATATAGGTGCTGATAAGCATTTCAGATGTAGTTTCCGATAGGCATTTCAAAAATAGGTGTCGATAGGCATTTCAGATATAGGTGTCGATAGGCATTTCAGATATAGGTGTCGATAGGCATTTCAGATATAGGTGTCGATAGGCATTTCAGATATAGGTGTCGATAGGCATTTCAGATATAGGTGTCGATAGGCATTTCAGATATAGGTGTCGATAGGCATTTCAGATATAGGTGCCAAAAGGCATTTCAGATATAGTTGCCGATTGGCATTTTAAAAATAGGTGCCGATAGGCATTTCAGATATAGAAGCCGATAGGCATTTCAAATATAGGTGCCGATAGGCATTCCAGATATGGTTGCCGATAGGCATTTCAAATATAGGTGCTGATAGGCATTTCAGATGTAGTTTCCGATAGGCATTTCAAAAATAGGTGTCGATAGGCATTTCAGATATAGGTGACGATAGGCATTTCAGATATAGGTGTCGATAGGCATTTCAGATATAGGTGTCGATAGGCTTCTCAGATATAGGTGTCGATAGGCATTTCAGATATAGGTGTCGATAGGCATTCCAGATATGGTTGCCGATAGGCATTTCAAATATAGGTGCTGATAGGCATTTCAGATGTAGTTTCCGATAGGCATTTCAAAAATAGGTGTCGATAGGCATTTCAGATATAGGTGTCGATAGGCATTTCAGATATAGGTGTCGATAGGCATTTCAGATATAGGTGTCGATAGGCATTTCAGATATAGGTGTCGATAGGCATTTCAGATATGGTTGCCGATAGGCATTTCAAACATAGGTGCTGATAGGCATTTCAGATGTAGTTTCCGATAGGCATTTCAAAATAGGTGTCGATAGGCATTTCAGATATAGGTGTCGATAGGCATTTCAGATATAGGTGTCGATAGGCATTTCAGATATAGGTGTCGATAGGCATTTCAGATATAGGTGTCGATAGGCATTTCAGATATAGGTGTCGATAGGCATTTCAGATATAGGTGCCGATAGGCATTTTAGATATGGTTGCCGATTGGCATTTTAAAAATAGGTGCCGATAGGCATTTCAGATATAGAAGCCGATAGGCATTTCAAATATAGGTGCCGATAGGCATTCCAGATATGGTTGCCGATAGGCATTTCAAATATAGGTGCTGATAGGCATTTCAGATGTAGTTTCCGATAGGCATTTCAAAAATAGGTGTCGATAGGCATTTCAGATATAGGTGTCGATAGGCATTTCAGATATAGGTGTCGATAGGCATTTCAGATATAGGTGTCGATAGGCATTTCAGATATAGGTGTCGATAGGCATTTCAGATATAGGTGTCGATAGGCATTTCAGATATAGGTGTCGATAGTCATTTCAGATATAGGTGTCGATAGGCATTTCAGATATAGGTGTCGATAGGCATTTCAGATATAGGTGCCGATAGGCATTTCAGATATAGTTGCCGATTGGCATTTTAAAAATAGGTGCCGATAGGCATTTCAGATATAGAAGCCGATAGGCATTTCAAATATAGGTGCCGATAGGCATTCCAGATATGGTTGCCGATAGGCATTTCAAATATAGGTGCTGATAGGCATTTCAGATGTAGTTTCCGATAGGCATTTCAAAAATAGGTGTCGATAGGCATTTCAGATATAGGTGTCGATAGGCATTTCAGATATAGGTGTCGATAGGCATTTCAGATATAGGTGTCGATAGGCATTTCAGATATAGGTGTCGATAGGCATTTCAGATATAGGTGTCGATAGGCATTTCAGATATAGGTGTCGATAGGCATTTCAGATATAGGTGTCGATAGGCATTTCAGATATCGGTGCCGATAGGCATTTCAGATATATTTGCCGATTGGCATTTTAAAAATAGGTGCCGATAGGCATTTCAGATATAGAAGCCGATAGGCATTTCAAATATAGGTGCCGATAGGCATTCCAGATATGGTTGCCGATAGGCATTTCAAATATAGGTGCTGATAGGCATTTCAGATGTAGTTTCTGATAGGCATTTCAAAAATAGGTGTCGATAGGCATTTCAGATATAGGTGCCGATAGGCATTCCAGATATGGTTGCCGATAGGCATTTCAAATATAGGTGCTGATAGGCATTTCAGATGTAGTTTCCGATAGGCATTTCAAAAATAGGTGTCGATAGGCATTTCAGATATAGGTGTCGATAGGCATTTCAGATATAGGTGTCGATAGGCATTTCAGATATAGGTGTCGATAGGCATTTCAGATATAGGTGTCGATAGGCATTTCAGATATGGTTGCCGATAGGCATTTCAAATATAGGTGCTGATAGGCATTTCAGATGTAGTTTCCGATAGGCATTTCAAAAATAGGTGTCGATAGGCATTTCAGATATAGGTGTCGATAGGCATTTCAGATATAGGTGTCGATAGGCATTTCAGATATAGGTGTCGATAGGCATTTCAGATATAGGTGTCGATAGGCATTTCAGATATAGGTGTCGATAGTCATTTCAGATATAGGTGTCGATAGGCATTTCAGATATAGGTGCCGATAGGCATTTCAGATATAGTTGCCGATTGGCATTTTAAAAATAGGTGCTGATAGGCATTTCAGATATAGAAGCCGATAGGCATTTCAAATATAGGTGCCGATAGGCATTCCAGATATGGTTGCCGATAGGCATTTCAAATATAGGTGCTGATAGGCATTTCAGATGTAGTTTCCGATAGGCATTTCAAAAATAGGTGTCGATAGGCATTTCAGATATAGGTGTCGATAGGCATTTCAGATATAGGTGTCGATAGGCATTTCAGATATAGGTGTCGATAGGCATTTCAGATATAGGTGTCGATAGGCATTTCAGATATAGGTGTCGATAGGCATTTCAGATATAGGTGTCGATAGGCATTTCAGATATAGGTGCCTATAGGCATTTCAGATATAGTTGCCGATTGGCATTTTAAAAATAGGTGCCGATAGGCATTTCAGATATAGAAGCCGATAGGCATTTCAAATATAGGTGCCGATAGGCATTCCAGATATGGTTGCCGATAGGCATTTCAAATATAGGTGCTGATAGGCATTTCAGATGTAGTTTCCGATAGGCATTTCAAAAATAGGTGTCGATAGGCATTTCAGATATAGGTGTCGATAGGCATTTCAGATAGAGGTGTCGATAGGCATTTCAGATATAGGTGTCGATAGGCATTTCAGATATAGGTGTCGATAGGCATTTCAGATATAGGTGTCGATAGGCATTTCAGATATAGGTGCCGATAGGCATTTCAGATATAGTTGCCGATTGGCATTTTAAAAATAGGTGCCGATAGGCATTTCAGATATAGAAGCCGATAGGCATTTCAAATATAGGTGCCGATAGGCATTCCAGATATGGTTGCCGATAGGCATTTCAAATATAGGTGCTGATAGGCATTTCAGATGTAGTTTCCGATAGGCATTTCAAAAATAGGTGTCGATAGGCATTTCAGATATAGGTGTCGATAGGCATTTCAGATATAGGTGTCGATAGGCATTTCAGATATAGGTGTCGATAGGCATTTCAGATATAGGTGTCGATAGGCATTTCAGATACAGGTGTCGATAGGCATTTCAGATATAGGTGTCGATAGGCATTTCAGATATAGGTGTCGATAGGCATTTCAGATATAGGTGTCGATAGGCATTTTAGATATAGGTGTCGATAGGCATTTCAGATATAGGTGTCGATAGGCATTTCAGATATAAGTGTCGATAGGCATTTCAGATATAAGTGTCGATAGGCATTTCAGATATGGGTGCCGATAGGCATTTCAGATATAGTTGCCGATTGGCATTTTAAAAATAGGTGCCGATAGGCATTTCAGATATAGAAGCCGATAGGCATTTCAAATATAGGTGCCGTTAGGCATTCCAGATATGGTTGCTGATAGGCATTTCAAATATAGGTGTCGATAGGCATTTCAGATATAGGTGTCGATAGGCATTTCAGATATAGGTGTCGATAGGCATTTCAGATATAGGTGTCAATAGTCATTTCAGATATAGGTGTCGATAGGCATTTCAGATATAGGTGTCGATAGGCATTTCAGATATAGGTGTCGATAGGCATTTCAGATATAGGTGTCGATAGGCATTTCAGATATAGGTGCCGATAGGCATTTCAGATATAGTTGCCGATTGGCATTTTAAAAATAGGTGCCGATAGGCATTTCAGATATAGAAGCCGATAGGCATTTCAAATATAGGTGCCAATAGGCATTCCAGATATGGTTGCCGATAGGCATTTCAAATACAGGTGCTGATAGGCATTTCAGATGTAGTTTCCGATAGGCATTTCAAAAATAGGTGTCGATAGGCATTTCAGATATAGGTGTCGATAGGCATTTCAGATATAGGTGCCGATAGGCATTTCAGATATAGGTGTCGATAGGCATTTTAGATATAGGTGTCGATAGGCATTTTAGATATAGGTGTCAATAGTCATTTCAGATATAGGTGTCGATAGGCATTTCAGATATAGGTGCCGATAGGCATTTCAGATATAGTTGCCGATTGGCATTTTAAAAATAGGTGCCAATAGGCATTTCAGATATAGAAGCCAATAGGCATTTCAAATATAGGTGCCGATAGGCATTCCAGATATGGTTGCCGATAGGCATTTCAGATGTAGTTTCCGATAGGCATTTCAAAAATAGGTGTCGATAGGCATTTCAGATATAGGTGTCGATAGGCATTTCAGATATAGGTGTCGATAGGCATTTCAGATATAGGTGTCGATAGGCATTTCAGATATAGGTGTCGATAGGCATTTCAGATATAGGTGTCGATAGGCATTTCAGATATAGGTGTCGATAGGCATTTCAGATATAGGTGTCGATAGGCATTTCAGATATAGGTGCCGATAGGCATTTCAGATATAGTTGCCGATTGGCATTTTAAAAATAGGTGCCGATAGGCATTTCAGATATAGAAGCCGATAGGCATTTCAAATATAGGTGCCGATAGGCATTCCAGATATGGTTGCCGATAGGCATTTCAAATATAGGTGCTGATAGGCATTTCAGATGTAGTTTCCGATAGGCATTTCAAAAATAGGTGTCGATAGGCATTTCAGATATAGGTGTCGATAGGCATTTCAGATATAGGTGTCGATAGGCATTTCAGATATAGGTGTCGATAGGCATTTCAGATACAGGTGTCGATAGGCATTTCAGATATAGGTGTCGATAGGCATTTCAGATATAGGTGTCGATAGGTATTTCAGATATAGGTGTCGATAGGCATTTCAGATATAGGTGTCGATAGGCATTTCAGATATAGGTGCCGATAGGCATTTCAGATATAGTTGCCGATTGGCATTTTAAAAATAGGTGCCGATAGGCATTTCAGATATAGAAGCCGATAGGCATTTCAAATATAGGTGCCGATAGGCATTCCAGATATGGTTGCCGATAGGCATTTCAAATATAGGTGCTGATAGGCATTTCAGATGTAGTTTCCGATAGGCATTTCAAAAATAGGTGTCGATAGGCATTTCAGATATAGGTGTCGATAGGCATTTCAGATATAGGTGTCGATAGGCATTTCAGATATAGGTGTCGATAGGCATTTCAGATATAGGTGTCGATAGGCATTTCAGATATAGGTGTCGATAGGCATTTTAGATATAGTTGCCGATTGGCATTTTAAAAATAGGTGCCGATAGGCATTTCAGATATAGAAGCCGATAGGCATTTCAAATATAGGTGCCGATAGGCATTCCAGATATGGTTGCCGATAGGCATTTCAAATATAGGTGCTGATAGGCATTTCAGGTAGTTTCCGATAGGCATTTCAAAAATAGGTGTCGATAGGCATTTCAGATATAGGTGTCGATAGGCATTTCAGATATAGGTGTCGATAGGCATTTCAGATATAGGTGTCGATAGGCATTTCAGATATAGGTGTCGATAGGCATTTCAGATATAGGTGTCGATAGGCATTTCAGATATAGGTGTCGATAGGCATTTCAGATATAGGTGTCGATAGGCATTTCAGATATAGGTGTCGATAGGCATTTCAGATATAGGTGCCGATAGGCATTTCAGATATAGTTGCCGATTGGCATTTTAAAAATTGGTGCCGATAGGCATTTCAGATATAGAAGCCGATAGGCATTTCAAATATAGGTGCCGATAGGCATTCCAGATGTGGTTGCCGATAGGCATTTCAAATATAGGTGCTGATAGGCATTTCAGATGTAGTTTCCGATAGGCATTTCAAAAATAGGTGTCGATAGGCATTTCAGATATAGGTGTCGATAGGCATTTCAGATATAGGTGTCGATAGGCATTTCAGATATAGGTGTCGATAGGCATTTCAGATATAGGTGTCGATAGGCATTTCAGATATAGGTGTCGATAGGCATTTCAGATATAGTTGCCGATTGGCATTTTAAAAATAGGTGCCGATAGGCATTTCAGATATAGAAGCCGATAGGCATTTCAAATATAGGTGCCGATAGGCAATCCAGATATGGTTGCCGATAGGCATTTCAAATATAGGTGCTGATAGGCATTTCAGATGTAGTTTCCGATAGGCATTTCAAAAATAGGTGTCGATAGGCATTTCAGATATAGGTGTCGATAGGCATTTCAGATATAGGTGTCGATAGGCATTTCAGATATAGGTGTCGATAGGCATTTCAGATATAGGTGTCGATAGGCATTTCAGATATAGGTGTCGATAGGCATTTCAGATATAGGTGTCGATAGGCATTTCAGATATAGGTGCCGATAGGCATTTCAGATATAGTTGCCGATTGGCATTTTAAAAATAGGTGCCGATAGGCATTTCAGATATAGAAGCCGATAGGCATTTCAAATATAGGTGCCGATAGGCATTCCAGATATGGTTGCCGATAGGCATTTCAAATATAGGTGCTGATAGGCATTTCAGATGTAGTTTCCGATAGGCATTTCAAAAATAGGTGTCGATAGGCATTTCAGATATAGGTGTCGATAGGCATTTCAGATATAGGTGTCGATAGGCATTTCAGATATAGGTGTCGATAGGCATTTCAGATATAGGTGTCTAAAGGCATTTCAGATATAGGTGTCGATAGGCATTTCAGATATAGGTGTCGATAGGCATTTCAGATATAGGTGTCGATAGGCATTTCAGATATAGGTGTCGATAGGCATTTCAGATATAGGTGTCGATAGGCATTTCAGATATAGGTGCCGATAGGCATTTCAGATATAGTTGCCGATTGGCATTTTAAAAATAGGTGCCGATAGGCATTTCAGATATAGAAGCCGATAGGCATTTCAAATATAGGTGCCGATAGGCATTCCAGATATGGTTGCCGATAGGCATTTCAAATATAGGTGCTGATAGGCATTTCAGATGTAGTTTCCGATAAGCATTTCAAAAATAGGTGTCGATAGGCATTTCAGATATAGGTGTCGATAGGCATTTCAGATATAGGTGTCGATAGGCATTTCAGATATAGGTGACGATAGGCATTTCAGATATAGGTGTCGATAGGCATTTCAGATATAGGTGTCGATAGGCATTTCAGATATAGGTGTCGATAGGCATTTCAGATATAGGTGTCGATAGGCATTTCAGATATAGGTGTCGATAGGCATTTCAGATAAAGGTGCCGATAGGCATTTCAGATATAGTTACCTATTGGCATTTTAAAAATAGGTGCCGATAGGCATTTCAGATATAGAAGCCGATAGGCATTTCAAATATAGGTGCCGATAGGCATTCCAGATATGGTTGCCGATAGGCATTTCAAATATAGGTGCTGATAGGCATTTCAGATGTAGTTTCCGATAGGCATTTCAAAAATAGGTGTCGATAGGCATTTCAGATATAGGTGTCGATAGGCATTTCAGATATAGGTGTCGATAGGCATTTCAGATATAGGTGTCGATAGGCATTTCAGATATAGGTGTCGATAGGCATTTCAGATATAGGTGTCGATAGGCATTTCAGATATAGGTGTCGATAGGCAATTCAGATATAGGTGTCGATAGGCATTTCAGATATAGGTGTCGATAGGCATTTCAGATATAGGTGCCGATAGGCATTTCAGATATAGTTGCCGATTGGCATTTTAAAAATAGGTGCCGATAGGCATTTCAGATATAGAAGCCGATAGGCATTTCAAATATAGGTGCCGATAGGCATTCCAGATATGGTTGCCGATAGGCATTTCAAATATAGGTGCTGATAGGCATTTCAGATGTAGTTTCCGATAGGCATTTCAAAAATAGGTGTCGATAGGCATTTCAGATATAGGTGTCGATAGGCATTTCAGATATAGGTGTCGATAGGCATTTCAGATATAGGTGTCGATAGGCATTTCAGATATAGGTGTCGATAGGCATTTCAGATATAGGTGCCGATAGGCATTTTAGATATAGTTGCCGATTGGCATTTTAAAAATAGGTGCCGATAGGCATTTCAGATATAGAAGCCGATAGGCATTTCAAATATAGGTGCCGATAGGCATTCCAGATATGGTTGCCGATAGGCATTTCAAATAAAGGTGCTAATAGGCATTTCAGATGTAGTTTCCGATAGGCATTTCAAAAATAGGTGTCGATAGGCATTTCAGATATAGGTGTCGATAGGCATTTCAGATATAGGTGTCGATAGGCATTTCAGATATAGGTGTCGATAGTTATTTCAGATATAGGTGTCGATAGGCATTTCAGATATAAGTGTCGATAGGCATTTCAGATATAGGTGTCGATAGGCATTTCAGATATAGGTGTCGATAGGCATTTCAGATATAGGTGTCGATAGGCATTTCAGAGTTAGGTGCCGATAGGCATTTCAGATATAGTTGCCGATTGGCATTTTAAAAATAGGTGCCGATAGGCATTTCAGATATAGAAGCCGATAGGCATTTCAAATATAGGTACCAATAGGCATTCCAGATGTGGTTGCCGATAGGCATTCCAGATCTGGTTGCCGATAGGTATTTCAAATATAGGTGCTGATAGGCATTTCAGATGTAGTTTCCGATAGGCATTTCAAAAATAGGTGTCGATAGGCATTTCAGATATAGGTGTCGATAGGCATTTCAGATATAGGTGTCGATAGGCATTTCAGATATAGGTGTCGATAGGCATTTCAGATATAGGTGTCGATAGGCATTTCAGATATAGGTGCCGATAGGCATTTCAGATATAGTTGCTGATTGGCATTTTAAAAATAGGTGCCGATAGGCATTTCAGATATAAAAGCCGATAGGCATTTCAAATATAGGTGCCGATAGGCATTTCAGATATGGTTGCCGATAGGCATTTCAAATATCGGTGCTGATAGGCATTTCAGATGTAGTTTCCGATAGGCATTTCAAAAATAGGTGTCGATTGGCATTTCATATATAGGTGTCGATAGGCATTTCAGATATAGGTGTCTAAAGGCATTTCAGATATAGGTGTCGATAGGCATTTCAGATATAGGTGTCGATAGGCATTTCAGATATAGGTGTCGATAGGCATTTCAGATATAGGTGTCGATAGGCATTTCAGATATAGGTGTCGATAGGCATTTCAGATATAGGTGCCGATAGGCATTTCAGATATAGTTGCCGATTGGCATTTTAAAAATAGGTGCCGATAGGCATTTCAGATATAGAAGCCGATAGGCATTTCAAATATAGGTGCCGATAGGCATTCCAGATATGGTTGCCGATAGGCATTTCAAATATAGGTGCTGATAGGCATTTCAGATGTAGTTTCCGATAGGCATTTCAAAAATAGGTGTCGATAGGCATTTCAGATATAGGTGACGATAGGCATTTCAGATATAGGTGTCGATAGGCATTTCAGATATAGGTGTCGATAGGCATTTCAGATATAGGTGTCGATAGGCATTTCAGATATAGGTGTCGATAGGCATTTCAGATATAGGTGTCGATAGGCATTCCAGATATGGTTGCCGATAGGCATTTCAAATATAGGTGCTGATAGGCATTTCAGATGTAGTTTCCGATAGGCATTTCAAAAATAGGTGTCGATAGGCATTTCAGATATAGGTGTCGATAGGCATTTCAGATATAGGTGTCGATAGGCATTTCTGATATAGGTGTCGATAGGCATTTCAGATATAGGTGTCGATAGGCATTTCAGATATGGTTGCCGATAGGCATTTCAAACATAGGTGCTGATAGGCATTTCAGATGTAGTTTCCGATAGGCATTTCAAAATAGGTGTCGATAGGCATTTCAGATATAGGTGTCGATAGGCATTTCAGATATAGGTGTCGATAGGCATTTCAGATATAGGTGTCGATAGGCATTTCAGATATAGGTGTCGATAGGCATTTCAGATATAGGTGTCGATAGGCATTTCAGATATAGGTGCCGATAGGCATTTTAGATATGGTTGCCGATTGGCATTTTAAAAATAGGTGCCGATAGGCATTTCAGATATAGAAGCCGATAGGCATTTCAAATATAGGTGCCGATAGGCATTCCAGATATGGTTGCCGATAGGCATTTCAAATATAGGTGCTGATAGGCATTTCAGATGTAGTTTCCGATAGGCATTTCAAAAATAGGTGTCGATAGGCATTTCAGATATAGGTGTCGATAGGCATTTCAGATATAGGTGTCGATAGGCATTTCAGATATAGGTGTCGATAGGCATTTCAGATATAGGTGTCGATAGGCATTTCAGATATAGGTGTCGATAGGCATTTCAGATATAGGTGTCGATAGGCATTTCAGATATAGGTGTCGATAGGCATTTCAGATATAGGTGTCGATAGGCATTTCAGATATAGGTGCCGATAGGCATTTCAGATATAGTTGCCGATTGGCATTTTAAAAATAGGTGCCGATAGGCATTTCAGATATAGAAGCCGATAGGCATTTCAAATATAGGTGCCGATAGGCATTCCAGATATGGTTGCCGATAGGCATTTCAAATATAGGTGCTGATAGGCATTTCAGATGTAGTTTCCGATAGGCATTTCAAAAATAGGTGTCGATAGGCATTTCAGATATAGGTGTCGATAGGCATTTCAGATATAGGTGTCGATAGGCATTTCAGATATAGGTGTCGATAGGCATTTCAGATATAGGTGTCGATAGGCATTTCAGATATAGGTGTCGATAGGCATTTCAGATATAGGTGTCGATAGGCATTTCAGATATAGGTGTCGATAGGCATTTCAGATATCGGTGCCGATAGGCATTTCAGATATATTTGCCGATTGGCATTTTAAAAATAGGTGCCGATAGGCATTTCAGATATAGAAGCCGATAGGCATTTCAAATATAGGTGCCGATAGGCATTCCAGATATGGTTGCCGATAGGCATTTCAAATATAGGTGCTGATAGGCATTTCAGATGTAGTTTCTGATAGGCATTTCAAAAATAGGTGTCGATAGGCATTTCAGATATAGGTGCCGATAGGCATTCCAGATATGGTTGCCGATAGGCATTTCAAATATAGGTGCTGATAGGCATTTCAGATGTAGTTTCCGATAGGCATTTCAAAAATAGGTGTCGATAGGCATTTCAGATATAGGTGTCGATAGGCATTTCAGATATAGGTGTCGATAGGCATTTCAGATATAGGTGTCGATAGGCATTTCAGATATAGGTGTCGATAGGCATTTCAGATATGGTTCCTGATAGGCATTTCAAATATAGGTGCTGATAGGCATTTCAGATGTAGTTTCCGATAGGCATTTCAAAAATAGGTGTCGATAGGCATTTCAGATATAGGTGTCGATAGGCATTTCAGATATAGGTGTCGATAGGCATTTCAGATATAGGTGTCGATAGGCATTTCAGATATAGGTGTCGATAGGCATTTCAGATATAGGTGTCGATAGTCATTTCAGATATAGGTGTCGATAGGCATTTCAGATATTGGTGCCGATAGGCATTTCAGATATAGTTGCCGATTGGCATTTTAAAAATAGGTGCTGATAGGCATTTCAGATATAGAAGCCGATAGGCATTTCAAATATAGGTGCCGATAGGCATTCCAGATATGGTTGCCGATAGGCATTTCAAATATAGGTGCTGATAGGCATTTCAGATGTAGTTTCCGATAGGCATTTCAAAAATAGGTGTCGATAGGCATTTCAGATATAGGTGTCGATAGGCATTTCAGATATAGGTGTCGATAGGCATTTCAGATATAGGTGTCGATAGGCATTTCAGATATAGGTGTCGATAGGCATTTCAGATATAGGTGTCGGTAGGCATTTCAGATATAGGTGCCTATAGGCATTTCAGATATAGTTGCCGATTGGCATTTTAAAAATAGGTGCCGATAGGCATTTCAGATATAGAAGCCGATAGGCATTTCAAATATAGGTGCCGATAGGCATTCCAGATATGGTTGCCGATAGGCATTTCAAATATAGGTGCTGATAGGCATTTCAGATGTAGTTTCCGATAGGCATTTCAAAAATAGGTGTCGATAGGCATTTCAGATATAGGTGTCGATAGGCATTTCAGATATAGGTGTCGATAGGCATTTCAGATATAGGTGTCGATAGGCATTTCAGATATAGGTGTCGATAGGCATTTCAGATATAGGTGTCGATAGGCATTTCAGATATAGGTGCCGATAGGCATTTCAGATATAGTTGCCGATTGGCATTTTAAAAATAGGTGCCGATAGGCATTTCAGATATAGAAGCCGATAGGCATTTCAAATATAGGTGCCGATAGGCATTCCAGATATGGTTGCCGATAGGCATTTCAAATATAGGTGCTGATAGGCATTTCAGATGTAGTTTCCGATAGGCATTTCAAAAATAGGTGTCGATAGGCATTTCAGATATAGGTGTCGATAGGCATTTCAGATATAGGTGTCGATAGGCATTTCAGATATAGGTGTCGATAGGCATTTCAGATATAGGTGTCGATAGGCATTTCAGATACAGGTGTCGATAGGCATTTCAGATATAGGTGTCGATAGGCATTTCAGATATAGGTGTCGATAGGCATTTCAGATATAGGTGTCGATAGGCATTTTAGATATAGGTGTCGATAGGCATTTCAGATATAGGTGCCGATAGGCATTTCAGATATAAGTGTCGATAGGCATTTCAGATATAAGTGTCGATAGGCATTTCAGATATGGGTGCCGATAGGCATTTCAGATATAGTTGCCGATTGGCATTTTAAAAATAGGTGCCGATAGGCATTTCAGATATAGAAGCCGATAGGCATTTCAAATATAGGTGCCGTTAGGCATTCCAGATATGGTTGCTGATAGGCATTTCAAATATAGGTGTCGATAGGCATTTCAGATATAGGTGTCGATAGGCATTTCAGATATAGGTGTCGATAGGCATTTCAGATATAGGTGTCAATAGTCATTTCAGATATAGGTGTCGATAGGCATTTCAGATATAGGTGTCGATAGGCATTTCAGATATAGGTGTCGATAGGCATTTCAGATATAGGTGTCGATAGGCATTTCAGATATAGGTGCCGATAGGCATTTCAGATATAGTTGCCGATTGGCATTTTAAAAATAGGTGCCGATAGGCATTTCAGATATAGAAGCCGATAGGCATTTCAAATATAGGTGCCAATAGGCATTCCAGATATGGTTGCCGATAGGCATTTCAAATACAGGTGCTGATAGGCATTTCAGATGTAGTTTCCGATAGGCATTTCAAAAATAGGTGTCGATAGGCATTTCAGATATAGGTGTCGATAGGCATTTCAGATATAGGTGCCGATAGGCATTTCAGATATAGGTGTCGATAGGCATTTCAGATATAGGTGTCGATAGGCATTTTAGATATAGGTGTCAATAGTCATTTCAGATATAGGTGTCGATAGGCATTTCAGATATAGGTGTCGATAGGCATTTCAGATATAGTTGTCTATAGGCATTTCAGATATAGGTGCCGATAGGCATTTCAGATATAGTTGCCGATTGGGATTTTAAAAATAGGTGCCGATAGGCATTTCAGATATAGAAGCCGATAGGCATTTCAAATATAGGTGCCGATAAGCATTCCAGATATGGTTGCCGATAGGCATTTTAAATATAGGTGCTGATAGGCATTTCAGATGTAGTTTCCGATAGGCATTTCAAAAATAGGTGTCGATAGGCATTTCAGATATAGGTGTCGATAGGCATTTCAGATATAGGTGTCGATAGGCATTTCAGATATAGGTGTCAATAGTCATTTAAGATATACGTGTCGATAGGCATTTCAGATATAGGTGTCGATAGGCATTTCAGATATAGGTGTCGATAGGCATTTCAGATATAGGTGTCGATAGGCATTTCAGATTTAGGTGTCGATAGGCATTTCAGATATAGGTGCCGATAGGCATTTCAGATATAGTTGCCGATTGGCATTTTAAAAATAGGTGCCGATAGGCATTTCAGATATAGAAGCCGATAGGCATTTCAAATATAGGTGCCAATAGGCATTCCAGATATGGTTGCCGATAGGCATTTCAAATACAGGTGCTGATAGGCATTTCAGATGTAGTTTCCGATAGGCATTTCAAAAATAGGTGTCGATAGGCATTTCAGATATAGGTGTCGATAGGCATTTCAGATATAGGTGCCGATAGGCATTTCAGATATAGGTGTCGATAGGCATTTCAGATATAGGTGTCGATAGGCATTTTAGATATAGGTGTCGATAGGCATTTCAGATATAGGTGTCGATAGGCATTTCAGATATAAGTGTCGATAGGCATTTCAGATATAAGTGTCGATAGGCATTTCAGATATGGGTGCCGATAGGCATTTCAGATATAGTTGCCGATTGGCATTTTAAAAATAGGTGCCTATAGGCATTTCAGATATAGAAGCCGATAGGCATTTCAAATATAGGTGCCGTTAGGCATTCCAGATATGGTTGATGATAGGCATTTCAAATATAGGTGCTGATAGGCATTTCAGATGTAGTTTCCGATAGGCATTTCAAAAATACGTGTCGATAGGCATTTCAGATATAGGTGTCGATAGGCATTTCAGATATAGGTGTCGATAGGCATTTCAGATATAGGTGTCGATAGGCATTTCAGATATAGGTGTCGATAGGCATTTCAGATATAGGTGTCGATAGGCATTTCAGATATAGGTGTCGATAGGCATTTTAGATATAGGTGTCGATAGGCATTTCATATATAGGTGCCGATAGGCATTTCAGATATAGTTGCCGATTGGCATTTTAAAAATAGGTGTCGATAGGCATTTCAGATATAGAAGCCGATAGGCATTTCAAATATAGGTGCCGATATTCATTCCAGATATGGTTGCCGATAGGCATTTCAAATATAGGTGCTGATAGGCATTTCAGATGTAGTTTCCGATAGGCATTTCAAAAATAGGTGTCGATAGGCATTTCAGATATAGGTGTCGATAGGCATTTCAGATATAGGTGTCGATAGGCATTTCAGATATAGGTGTCGATAGGCATTTTAGATATAGGTGTCGATAGGCATTTCAGATATAGGTGTCGATAGGCATTTCAGATATAGGTGTCGATAGGCATTTCAGATATAGGTGTCGATAGGCATTTCAGATGTAGTTGTCTATAGGCATTTCAGATATAGGTGCCGATAGGCATTTCAGATATAGTTGCCGATTGGGATTTTAAAAATAGGTGCCGATAGGCATTTCAGATATAGAAGCCGATAGGCATTTCAAATATAGGTGCCGATAAGCATTCCAGATATGGTTGCCGATAGGCATTTTAAATATAGGTGCTGATAGGCATTTCAGATGTAGTTTCCGATAGGCATTTCAAAAATAGGTGTCGATAGGCATTTCAGATATAGGTGTCGATAGGCATTTCAGATATAGGTGTCGACAGGCATTTCAGATATAGGTGTCGATAGGCATTTCAGATATAGGTGTCGATAGGCATTTCAGATATAGGTGCCGATAGGCATTTCAGATATAGTTTCCGATTGGCATTTTAAAAATAGGTGCCGATAGGAATTTCAGATATAGAAGCCGATAGGTATTTCAAATATAGGTGCCGATAGGCATTCCAGATATGGTTGCCGATAGGCATTTCAAATATAGGTGCTGATAAGCATTTCAGATGTAGTTTCCGATAGGCATTTCAAAAATAGGTGTCGATAGGCATTTCAGATATAGGTGTCGATAGGCATTTCAGATATAGGTGTCGATAGGCATTTCAGATATAGGTGTCGATAGGCATTTCAGATATAGGTGTCGATAGGCATTTCAAATATAGGTGTCGATAGGCGTTTCAGATATAGGTGTCGATAGGCATTTCAGATATAGGTGCCGATAGGCATTTCAGATATAGTTGCCGATTGGCATTTTAAAAATAGGTGCCGATAGGCATTTCAGATATAGAAGCCGATAGGCATTTCAAATATAGGTGCCGATAGGCATTCCAGATATGGTTGCCGATAGGCATTTCAAATATAGGTGCTGATAGGCATTTCAGATGTAGTTTCCGATAGGCATTTCAAAAATAGGTGTCGATAGGCATTTCAGATATAGGTGACGATAGGCATTTCAGATATAGGTGTCGATAGGCATTTCAGATATAGGTGTCGATAGGCTTCTCAGATATAGGTGTCGATAGGCATTTCAGATATAGGTGTCGATAGGCATTCCAGATATGGTTGCCGATAGGCATTTCAAATATAGGTGCTGATAGGCATTTCAGATGTAGTTTCCGATAGGCATTTCAAAAATAGGTGTCGATAGGCATTTCAGATATAGGTGTCGATAGGCATTTCAGATATAGGTGTCGATAGGCATTTCAGATATAGGTGTCGATAGGCATTTCAGATATAGGTGTCGATAGGCATTTCAGATATGGTTGCCGATAGGCATTTCAAACATAGGTGCTGATAGGCATTTCAGATGTAGTTTCCGATAGGCATTTCAAAATAGGTGTCGATAGGCATTTCAGATATAGGTGTCGATAGGCATTTCAGATATAGGTGTCGATAGGCATTTCAGATATAGGTGTCGATAGGCATTTCAGATATAGGTGTCGATAGGCATTTCAGATATAGGTGTCGATAGGCATTTCAGATATAGGTGCCGATAGGCATTTTAGATATGGTTGCCGATTGGCATTTTAAAAATAGGTGCCGATAGGCATTTAAGATATAGAAGCCGATAGGCATTTCAAATATAGGTGCCGATAGGCATTCCAGATATGGTTGCCGATAGGCATTTCAAATATAGGTGCTGATAGGCATTTCAGATGTAGTTTCCGATAGGCATTTCAAAAATAGGTGTCGATAGGCATTTCAGATATAGGTGTCGATAGGCATTTCAGATATAGGTGTCGATAGGCATTTCAGATATAGGTGTCGATAGGCATTTCAGATATAGGTGTCGATAGGCATTTCAGATATAGGTGTCGATAGGCATTTCAGATATAGGTGTCGATAGGCATTTCAGATATAGGTGTCGATAGGCATTTCAGATATAGGTGTCGATAGGCATTTCAGATATCGGTGCCGATAGGCATTTCAGATATATTTGCCGATTGGCATTTTAAAAATAGGTGCCGATAGGCATTTCAGATATAGAAGCCGATAGGCATTTCAAATATAGGTGCCGATAGGCATTCCAGATATGGTTGCCGATAGGCATTTCAAATATAGGTGCTGATAGGCATTTCAGATGTAGTTTCTGATAGGCATTTCAAAAATAGGTGTCGATAGGCATTTCAGATATAGGTGCCGATAGGCATTCCAGATATGGTTGCCGATAGGCATTTCAAATATAGGTGCTGATAGGCATTTCAGATGTAGTTTCCGATAGGCATTTCAAAAATAGGTGTCGATAGGCATTTCAGATATAGGTGTCGATAGGCATTTCAGATATAGGTGTCGATAGGCATTTCAGATATAGGTGTCGATAGGCATTTCAGATATAGGTGTCGATAGGCATTTCAGATATGGTTGCCGATAGGCATTTCAAATATAGGTGCTGATAGGCATTTCAGATGTAGTTTCCGATAGGCATTTCAAAAATAGGTGTCGTTAGGCATTTCAGATATAGGTGTCGATAGGCATTTCAGATATAGGTGTCGATAGGCATTTCAGATATAGGTGTCGATAGGCATTTCAGATATAGGTGTCGATAGGCATTTCAGATATAGGTGTCGATAGTCATTTCAGATATAGGTGTCGATAGGCATTTCAGATATAGGTGCCGATAGGCATTTCAGATATAGTTGCCGATTGGCATTTTAAAAATAGGTGCTGATAGGCATTTCAGATATAGAAGCCGATAGGCATTTCAAATATAGGTGCCGGTAGGCATTCCAGATATGGTTGCCGATAGGCATTTCAAATATAGGTGCTGATAGGCATTTCAGATGTAGTTTCCGATAGGCATTTCAAAAATAGGTGTCGATAGGCATTTCAGATATAGGTGTCGATAGGCATTTCAGATATAGGTGTCGATAGGCATTTCAGATATAGGTGTCGATAGGCATTTCAGATATAGGTGTCGATAGGCATTTCAGATATAGGTGTCGATAGGCATTTCAGATATAGGTGTCGATAGGCATTTCAGATATAGGTGCCTATAGGCATTTCAGATATAGTTGCCGATTGGCATTTTAAAAATAGGTGCCGATAGGCATTTCAGATATAGAAGCCGATAGGCATTTCAAATATAGGTGCCGATAGGCATTCCAGATATGGTTGCCGATAGGCATTTCAAATATAGGTGCTGATAGGCATTTCAGATGTAGTTTCCGATAGGCATTTCAAAAATAGGTGTCGATAGGCATTTCAGATATAGGTGTCGATAGGCATTTCAGATATAGGTGTCGATAGGCATTTCAGATATAGGTGTCGATAGGCATTTCAGATATAGGTGTCGATAGGCATTTCAGATATAGGTGTCGATAGGCATTTCAGATATAGGTGCCGATAGGCATTTCAGATATAGTTGCCAATTGGCATTTTAAAAATAGGTGCCGATAGGCATTTCAGATATAGAAGCCGATAGGCATTTCAAATATAGGTGCCGATAGGCATTCCAGATATGGTTGCCGATAGGCATTTCAAATATAGGTGCTGATAGGCATTTCAGATGTAGTTTCCGATAGGCATATCAAAAATAGGTGTCGATAGGCATTTCAGATATAGGTGTCGATAGGCATTTCAGATATAGGTGTCGATAGGCATTTCAGATATAGGTGTCGATAGGCATTTCAGATATAGGTGTCGATAGGCATTTCAGATACAGGTGTCGATAGGCATTTCAGATATAGGTGTCGATAGGCATTTCAGATATAGGTGTCGATAGGCATTTCAGATATAGGTGTCGATAGGCATTTTAGATATAGGTGTCGATAGGCATTTCAGATATAGGTGTCGATAGGCATTTCAGATATAGGTGTCGATAGGCATTTCAGATATAGGTGTCGATAGGCATTTCAGATATAGGTGTCGATAGGCATTTCAAATATAGGTGTCGATAGGCGTTTCAGATATAGGTGTCGATAGGCATTTCAGATATAGGTGCCGATAGGCATTTCAGATATAGTTGCCGATTGGCATTTTAAAAATAGGTGCCGATAGGCATTTCAGATATAGAAGCCGATAGGCATTTCAAATATAGGTGCCGATAGGCATTCCAGATATGGTTGCCGATAGGCATTTCAAATATAGGTGCTGATAGGCATTTCAGATGTAGTTTCCGATAGGCATTTCAAAAATAGGTGTCGATAGGCATTTCAGATATAGGTGACGATAGGCATTTCAGATATAGGTGTCGATAGGCATTTCAGATATAGGTGTCGATAGGCTTCTCAGATATAGGTGTCGATAGGCATTTCAGATATAGGTGTCGATAGGCATTCCAGATATGGTTGCCGATAGGCATTTCAAATATAGGTGCTGATAGGCATTTCAGATGTAGTTTCCGATAGGCATTTCAAAAATAGGTGTCGATAGGCATTTCAGATATAGGTGTCGATAGGCATTTCAGATATAGGTGTCGATAGGCATTTCAGATATAGGTGTCGATAGGCATTTCAGATATAGGTGTCGATAGGCATTTCAGATATGGTTGCCGATAGGCATTTCAAACATAGGTGCTGATAGGCATTTCAGATGTAGTTTCCGATAGGCATTTCAAAATAGGTGTCGATAGGCATTTCAGATATAGGTGTCGATAGGCATTTCAGATATAGGTGTCGATAGGCATTTCAGATATAGGTGTCGATAGGCATTTCAGATATAGGTGTCGATAGGCATTTCAGATATAGGTGTCGATAGGCATTTCAGATATAGGTGCCGATAGGCATTTTAGATATGGTTGCCGATTGGCATTTTAAAAATAGGTGCCGATAGGCATTTAAGATATAGAAGCCGATAGGCATTTCAAATATAGGTGCCGATAGGCATTCCAGATATGGTTGCCGATAGGCATTTCAAATATAGGTGCTGATAGGCATTTCAGATGTAGTTTCCGATAGGCATTTCAAAAATAGGTGTCGATAGGCATTTCAGATATAGGTGTCGATAGGCATTTCAGATATAGGTGTCGATAGGCATTTCAGATATAGGTGTCGATAGGCATTTCAGATATAGGTGTCGATAGGCATTTCAGATATAGGTGTCGATAGGCATTTCAGATATAGGTGTCGATAGGCATTTCAGATATAGGTGTCGATAGGCATTTCAGATATAGGTGTCGATAGGCATTTCAGATATCGGTGCCGATAGGCATTTCAGATATATTTGCCGATTGGCGTTTTAAAAATAGGTGCCGATAGGCATTTCAGATATAGAAGCCGATAGGCATTTCAAATATAGGTGCCGATAGGCATTCCAGATATGGTTGCCGATAGGCATTTCAAATATAGGTGCTGATAGGCATTTCAGATGTAGTTTCTGATAGGCATTTCAAAAATAGGTGTCGATAGGCATTTCAGATATAGGTGCCGATAGGCATTCCAGATATGGTTGCCGATAGGCATTTCAAATATAGGTGCTGATAGGCATTTCAGATGTAGTTTCCGATAGGCATTTCAAAAATAGGTGTCGATAGGCATTTCAGATATAGGTGTCGATAGGCATTTCAGATATAGGTGTCGATAGGCATTTCAGATATAGGTGTCGATAGGCATTTCAGATATAGGTGTCGATAGGCATTTCAGATATGGTTGCCGATAGGCATTTCAAATATAGGTGCTGATAGGCATTTCAGATGTAGTTTCCGATAGGCATTTCAAAAATAGGTGTCGATAGGCATTTCAGATATAGGTGTCGATAGGCATTTCAGATATAGGTGTCGATAGGCATTTCAGATATAGGTGTCGATAGGCATTTCAGATATAGGTGTCGATAGGCATTTCAGATATAGGTGTCGATAGTCATTTCAGATATAGGTGTCGATAGGCATTTCAGATATAGGTGCCGATAGGCATTTCAGATATAGTTGCCGATTGGCATTTTAAAAATAGGTGCTGATAGGCATTTCAGATATAGAAGCCGATAGGCATTTCAAATATAGGTGCCGGTAGGCATTCCAGATATGGTTGCCGATAGGCATTTCAAATATAGGTGCTGATAGGCATTTCAGATGTAGTTTCCGATAGGCATTTCAAAAATAGGTGTCGATAGGCATTTCAGATATAGGTGTCGATAGGCATTTCAGATATAGGTGTCGATAGGCATTTCAGATATAGGTGTCGATAGGCATTTCAGATATAGGTGTCGATAGGCATTTCAGATATAGGTGTCGATAGGCATTTCAGATATAGGTGTCGATAGGCATTTCAGATATAGGTGCCTATAGGCATTTCAGATATAGTTGCCGATTGGCATTTTAAAAATAGGTGCCGATAGGCATTTCAGATATAGAAGCCGATAGGCATTTCAAATATAGGTGCCGATAGGCATTCCAGATATGGTTGCCGATAGGCATTTCAAATATAGGTGCTGATAGGCATTTCAGATGTAGTTTCCGATAGGCATTTCAAAAATAGGTGTCGATAGGCATTTCAGATATAGGTGTCGATAGGCATTTCAGATATAGGTGTCGATAGGCATTTCAGATATAGGTGTCGATAGGCATTTCAGATATAGGTGTCGATAGGCATTTCAGATATAGGTGTCGATAGGCATTTCAGATATAGGTGCCGATAGGCATTTCAGATATAGTTGCCGATTGGCATTTTAAAAATAGGTGCCGATAGGCATTTCAGATATAGAAGCCGATAGGCATTTCAAATATAGGTGCCGATAGGCATTCCAGATATGGTTGCCGATAGGCATTTCAAATATAGGTGCTGATAGGCATTTCAGATGTAGTTTCCGATAGGCATATCAAAAATAGGTGTCGATAGGCATTTCAGATATAGGTGTCGATAGGCATTTCAGATATAGGTGTCGATAGGCATTTCAGATATAGGTGTCGATAGGCATTTCAGATATAGGTGTCGATAGGCATTTCAGATACAGGTGTCGATAGGCATTTCAGATATAGGTGTCGATAGGCATTTCAGATATAGGTGTCGATAGGCATTTCAGATATAGGTGTCGATAGGCATTTTAGATATAGGTGTCGATAGGCATTTCAGATATAGGTGTCGATAGGCATTTCAGATATAAGTGTCGATAGGCATTTCAGATATAAGTGTCGATAGGCATTTCAGATATGGGTGCCGATAGGCATTTCAGATATAGTTGCCGATTGGCATTTTAAAAATAGGTGCCGATAGGCATTTCAGATATAGAAGCCGATAGGCATTTCAAATATAGGTGCCGTTAGGCATTCCAGATATGGTTGCTGATAGGCATTTCAAATATAGGTGTCGATAGGCATTTCAGATATAGGTGTCGATAGGCATTTCAGATATAGGTGTCGATAGGCATTTCAGATATAGGTGTCAATAGTCATTTCAGATATAGGTGTCGATAGG